>OX459095.1:49196075-49375313 GCA_949775045.1 Metridium senile
TATGGTCTTAATAAAGATATTGCATGTTTTTAAGTAAAAGTTGAAACTAGCGAGTAAACAAGTATAGGCTGCGTCGGTGTTTGATGTAAACGATAGGTAATATAATGAAATTTGTAACACCGTGAAAAATGTTGACTTAATTTTACTGACGTTAAATAAAATAAAATCATAAATCCCTTCAAAGCGAATACAATTTCATGAAAACAAATAAGTTATTCTCCTGCCAAAATATTTCATTTCTTTTGTAATGTTTTTCACCCACCCATAGTTTTCCTTTGCGGATTGTTGTTATGGCGGTTTTTCGTTTTTGCAAAGTTTCTATTGTCTTCAGGTAATTCTCTAGTCAACGGTTTTTATATGTTTTGCATTTAATCCTTTTACTTTAAACGTGATTTTATGCGATTTTTCTGATACTTGTTTGGTCTTATGATTTGCAGTCATCGTTCCTTATTTTTTAACATTTTAAACTTGTATTTTTCTTCTTCTTGTTTTGACGGCTTTTGTACGTCGTTTTCGTGTCTTTTCGCGTCTGTCTGTGCTTCGCCGGAAAAGTGCAACCATTAATGGGCGATAGCACAATGTGAAAGTTGATACTAAGACGATCACTTCAATTGCACTTCCTGCAAACAATTCCCATCTTCGAACAACAAAGCAATTATCCAGTCAAACCGTGAATAGAAAAACATTCTTACATCTTTTGTTCGTGTGCTAATCCTACGAGCTAATTCACGGGTCTTCAGAACCGTTTCTGGCTCTATTGTCAACTAGATTGGTCTGTCAATTTAGAGACAAAGATATCAGTAAAACTAACTCTTTTTATGATTCAGCACTGTAGGGTTCGCTTACTTTAAACCAATAGTACCTCTATGGCGCGTGCTACATACACGAGTATTTTATTGCATATTATCAAATGCGTTTAGAGAGGGCGCGTTAAAACATACCTAATCATAAGACGTTCTGAAGAGCTTTAAACCCGTCACTTGACCCATTAAATATATTGGGTTTTCATCGTGCGAAGCCATTTTATTTTTATTGGTTTAAGCGTTTGGCGTCTAAAACTAATTTGTTTGTCAGATAATACCCTTAAGAACTTGCCTTTAGCTAGAAAAGTCCGTACACTTCAATAAACACCAAGAGATTGAGCTTAACTAAGGTTTCTCAGTTAAATAGATACAAGGAAACGACTGTGAGGTTCAAAACTATTTTTTTTTTGTAGTTGACGCAGTAAGAGATTGAACTAAGCTAAGGTTTCTTAGTTAAATAGATACAAGGAAACGACTGGGGGCCGTTTAAAACTGTTTTTGTAGTGGACGCAGTGAGAGATTGTTCAAAACGACTGGGGTTTAATACTGTTTTTGTAGTTAGCGCGGCAAGAGATGTAACTAAACTTAGGTTTCTCAGTTAAATAGAAACTGTTTTTTTTTTGACGCAGTAAGAGATTGAAACGACTAGGGTTTAAAACTGTTTTTGTAGATCTAGGTTGAACATAATTAGGATGGGGAGCAAGCTTATGACAAGCTTGAAAAAGAGAGAAAAGATTGAACTATAAAGTTTTTTTCATAAATACAAAAGATGCAATAGGATGGTTTGTTAAAAGTCTTGTTTTTTACTTGACGATATAGTATTAAGGCTTCCCAGTTAAATAGATAAAGAGAGAGAAGCTAAAAGTTTGCGTGATGTTTCCAAGGTAAACGAGAATGGACGCGCCACCATTAATAGCTTAGTTAGTACATAAATGGCAGAAGCATATGACGTGTCGCTCTTTTTGACAGTAATCTTCATTGATTGTTTTATACAAGTCTTATGCCTTCCTAGTTCAGTGGACCAAAAGCAAATAATGTCATAATCAAATCAAAGCCATGTCATATAGAAGCCACAAAACACGATAGCTCAGTCACGGAACGAGATTTTGTGAAGTTGATGGTTTTAAAAAAGAAAAAAAGGGGTTTTATTGTTCAGATTGCCATTAGCTATAAAAGACTTATGTTCTAGTACAAGATATCATCAACATTTCAATGTTTGTTAACGCTCTATAGGTTGTCTAACGACTAGAAGGGGCTTTCCGTTTGAAAATTAGCTTCTCTCTTAGATGAAATAGGTTTAAAATCATGCGGCACGTGTCTGATTTCGGCAGATCGGGTTTCACCTCACACTCTTTTAACTTGGCCATTCTGTTAAAAGCATATTTAGTCCGCGGCCTTTACTTAGGAAACGCCGACATAACGACCAAAATTAGCGCCCGTTTTAATGACAGTTTATATTGCAATTTTTGGGTTCCGTCTTGGGAATTAGTATTATTGCCAAACTATTTTCCAGTATCACAGCACCTGCTTGACGAGAGCGATGAAAGTAGAGCCCGCATATATATAGTAATAAGGAGATAGCGGATTGGTCAGTGCAAACCCATATAATATATAAACCGATTAAATGGGCTTTTCAGCTGTTATTGCCCTCTCTCTTTGTAACTTGAAAATGGCCTTTTTAGCTATTATTGACAGATGTGATAGCTACGTCTCTAAGATTTGTTTTGCAAACCGGCTTAGGAATCTAACTCTATCACTCGTCCGATTTAACCATAGCGCCTTTTCCTCTATCTACTATTCCTGTAGTTCTCATTTTTCTTATGGATTCCCTTCCCTCACTATATACACTCTTTGCACCTTTCAATTGCCCAGGTCTTATGTTGCAGTATTGATACCCACTCATTTTACGACAATTTCTAGCTTTTGTGGAACGTGTATAAGATTGTGACTAAAATAATGACACTTTGTTATTGATTGACTAAAAGTCTGTGCTATCTGCCTTGTATGTCAACTCTCCGTCTCTTTCTCTAGCTTGATTGTCCTCTATATTCTCCTAAACCTATCTACCATTCCAATTGAATAAGGAAAATGTCTGTAAAAAGATGTGATCATTGACATTACAGACTGTTGTCGAGCAACTAAGGTTCGAAACGTCAGTGGGAATCATTTTTTTTTTTTTTACCAAAAATCACGTTAGCTATTTACTATTTATTTAGCTATTTACTAGTTACAACGTACGTGGCCTACGGCTGTGTTTAAGAACGTTTTACATCGTTAAAAGGAAAGTGGTAATTGATTGTCCTACTGATGGGCTCACCTCTTTACTCACCGTTTATCTATTTTTATTACCATAGCCCAGGGGGATCCCCAAGGCAGTTTTACACATACACACCGTCTAGTAGAAATACTTGATATACGCCCATTCTCCTTCTCCCCCTCACTTCCTATCCCCTCCCCCCCCCCCCTCCCCTTCCTCCCAAATCCCCCTGAGTCTGTTCACAGGCTACCTAGTTCAAACATTGTTGTTGCAATCAAATCTACAGCCCACACCTTATTTCTAATTATTTAATCGCGCCCTGTGATTGGTTGGAACAAAACAAAATGGCGGCGCGTTTTGCCGAACTGAGAGTGGACGAAATAAAATCTTTTCTCGAAATTAAGTAAAACTTGAAAAACACTAAGAAAAAAATGATTTTATAGTAAGAAAATAGAATTAATTTGTTATGTTTCAAGAATTATTATTACAGACGTTTAAGCTGTTCTTTACTTGGAATATTCGCTGTTTCATCAGCCATTACTTATGGTATAAAACAAAGCAATTTTAGATGTTTTCTGGTTCAGGCTTTATATTATTTGGAATATTTGAGCTAAATATTTAAAAGGCAAACCTCTGGGCCCCTGGCCCCTCCCTCTGTTACGGGCCTGAATAATGATTAACTTGAACCTCGTGGATCCACAACAATTTAGACGATTCGATGACGCCAACCGTGGTAAATAAGAGGACATACCACCAGAAACTATCGTAAATTTTTTTTTTACCACATTAAAAATATCGTAGAAAATGAGCAAAATAGCAACCGTTAAGCCAACACTTATTTACCACGGCTCTCGACCAATCAGAAAGCGAAACAATTATCAAATGTGGTAAAACTATTATACACAAATACAATATTTTTATCGCTACTTACATTGCCATTGGAGTCTTTTGGATTGTTTGTAAGTTTGACTCTCTCAAATGATAATACTTGTCTTGCTAATTCTTCCCCAGTAAAAGGTGATTCAGGATGGGTGTATACCCTACGGGGAGGGGTAGGGTCGGCTTCACCAGCTACAAACCATGCAGAGTCGGTGTAGGAATACCGATGACGTTTATTATCTAATGGGACAATATCAAGAACTACTGAATAAGATTGGCTGGTATCAAGACCGGTGAAGGAAACACGTAGAGGTGGAAACATACGTCTGTGGAATAGAATAGAAAATATATGTTATTTTTGTTTAGTAATATTAATAATGTGGAATAGAATAGAAAATATATGTTGTTTTTGTTTAGTTATAATGTGGAATAGAAAATATATGTTATATATGTCCAATCAACAATCGAACTTTCAATATATTCTTGTTTTGAATAATGAAATCTTCTTTTTCAATATTCCAAATTCAAATCGATTAATGGAAACAAATTTCGAAAACTAAACTCAATAATGAGTTCTACGTGTTCACGATTCAGGTGTTTTGACTGTAATAATGTGGAATAAAATAGAAAATATATGTTATTTTTGTTAAGTAATAATGTAACAAATATGGAATTGAATGTACAAATATGGAATTGATTGTACAAATATGGAATTGAATGTACAAATATGGAATTGAATGTACAAATATGGAATTGAATGTACAAATATGGAATTGAATGTACAAATATGGAATTGAATGTACAAACATGAAATTATTAATAGCCAAATACTATACAGCGATGAGTTGAGCCTGGTTCACACTGCGTCATAATCATAATCATAATCATAAGCAAAACAAAAGAAATTAGAAAAGGAAACACTTTGGTCTTTGTTTCTAATTCCCCAGGGGATAGTAAATCTTTTTTTTTTTCTTGCTTATGATTATGATTATGACGCTCGTGTGAACCAGGCTTTATAATTTGTTTAATGAACAGTTGCTGACCGGGATGCCGCTTAAATTAATTAAACTTAGGTATAAAAATAAAGATGATAATGTCTTAAGAATCTAGTCTGAAACTAAGACCAATTCAACCAGCAATAAAAAAAAACTTTAACTCGGAAAGAGGACATTTTGATAACGTCGTAAGTTTAATTAAGTATAAGAAAGCTTTACGAATTATTTGTCTTATTGTAACTTATTGAGGGGGTTGTAAGGGGGTGCTGGAAACCGCAAAACCGTACAAAAAAAATAGACAAAAACCGCACAATTGCACCAAAATTTGCTAAAAACCTCAACCGCAAGATTTGCGAAACCTCAAAACCGCAGTTATGAATGAAAAAAAAAAACGCAAATCCGCACCAAAAACAACGCGAAACCGCATCACCGCAAACCCTCACGCCCCCCTCCTTATTCTTTTTTGCGAGAATGTGAATAAAACAATCATTATAAATATTACTCCAGTCTCACCAATTCGGAGTGAATTCTATTTTTTTTTATTGCTAAGCATGCTTTGCTTGGAATGTGTGAATATTTTTACAACAATTGGAGCTCACCCGGTGCCAGTGCGCTGTAGATATCGTAAAACTGGAGTAGTGCAATTACGTAGACACTACAATTGTTTCACCATAAAAGAAGCAAAGCATTTTGGTACTATTTGACGTTATTATATATATAAATGACCTAATAACAAAATAATGTTAACATCATCATCATCATTATTTCGTTGCCGTATTATTTTATTATCAATCTATTTATATGTGAAATATTTAGAGTATCGTACAGTTTCGAACATAAAATTTCAACAACATCATTATCATCATCTTTATCATCATCATCACTACTTCGTTGTATTATATAATTATTAATATAAATTTATATATCAAATATTTAGAGCATCGTACAATTTCGTACAATGTATGACTGCCAACATCATCATCATTATTTCGTTGTATTATGTTATTATTTATTTATTTACATATAAAATATTTAGAGTATATATCGCACAATTTAGTACAATAATATCAACATCATCGTTATCATTATTTCGTTGTATTATATAATTATTAATACAAATTTATATATCAAATATTTAGAGCATCGCACAATTTAGTACAATAATTGCAACATCATCATCATCATCATTATTTCGTTGTATTATGTTATTATTAATTAATTTATATATAAAATATCTATCGTATACAATTTCGTGACTGAACTGGTTCTTATCGGTAAACCTATTTATGCTGTTGGTACAATTCTATTGTTTACAATCTAGGCTTTTCTTTTCATTCCGGAGAGATTGAGTCAATTCCGAGTGTTTTTTAGATAACAGATCACAGATCAGCAAACATGGAGGGCTTGACTTAAAATAGGACCATTACATCAATCCACTTTGGTTGGTGAAGGAAAGAATAAAAACTAACCGGTAAATAAAATAACCAGTAAGAATCAGTCTGTTAACTTACTAAAATATGTAGATTTATAAGGCAAGTTTGACTCTTTGGACAAAAGAACGAAAGGAAACAATGATTGAGTAGAAAAACAGGAAAAATAAATGAGCAAAAGTCCGGCATAACTCTCTCAACTGAACTCAACTAAAAATATGCATCAATATGTTTAGTTTGTTTGATTTTTGAACAAACTGATGAAATACCGCAAAAGAAAATCAGTGGATGAAAACAAGCAAAGCTTAAATGATTCTCTTTCCTTCTAAAACATGTGAAAATTAGTAATCTTGACTTGTGAAAAAAGAAAGAAAGAGAGAAAAAAAGAAAGAAAGAAAGAAAGAAAGAAAGCGAGAAATAAATAAATAAAAACAAATAAAATAAAAAAGAATCCTAAAAAAGCATTTATCAGTATAAAATATATATATTTTTCAGAATCTAACACAAGTTTAACAACACCAAAAGTTTATAAAACTCTATGTTTCTCCTTTTGAAAAATGAAACAAGTGAAATTAAGATATCCATTCAATAAATGAAGAAGAAAGCGACAACGAAGGATTAAACTGTTGACTTTAGAAAACGATTGCCCTCATTTAACGAACATTCTCAAAAATATTTTGATTGAGTTAAAAATGGAAAGGTTTTAATTAAAAAGAGAAAGCACTATAAGGTCTACATTCATCTAGTCAATTAAGGAACTATTTCATTTGGCGGTCAAAAAACTGACAGTGACGCAACCAGTTTTAATGGTTTAATGTTTTAACATTTAACCATTTTCTGGGATAAAAATTCAATTAACTCAACTGGAGTAAAACGAAAGCATTTCGACAAAAAGTTCATCTCTTAAATCAATTCATACAAAGAGTAACCTTACAGTGAATTTTCAAATTCGTATATTTTCGTCGAGAAAGGTTCGACTTCGCTATTTCAAAAAGGATGACGAAAAATCGCCAAATGTTTTATCTAGATATAGCAAATCAATTCAAAAACACCCTTAAAAGTGAATGCCCAAAATGTAATCAAGCTCAGATGGCTTTCCTTGGTTGAATGTGCCTCTTAAGCGATTTTTTTTTAGCCTAATAGCTTTATCTAAAATACTCGTATTTCTTTGAATAGGAAGCTAAACTCGTATTGAGATTATTTCACGATTAGTGCGTTCACTTCATAGTCTTCAAAGATGTTTATTGGCTGATAGCGGTGTGCCCTCCTTCAAACAAAGTTATAATACCTTGCTGATTAGTCTTACTGTTAAAATGGCCAATTCTCTTTAACGTCTCTTTGTCTCATAAGAGTCACCAAATGGATTTTTAATGACACGAAATTTAATTGTTGAGAAGTTGTTGATGAATAGAAAATGTCTTTTGAGGAAAAGCTATTTTACAAAAGTTGTTCATTGTATGTGTGATGTAGCATAAAATCGGAATACTTTTAGTACTAGATGCTTGTGAATGATAAACTGTTTAGGCTAACCATTTTGATTTCGTTCGTAAATTCAGCCTCTTTTATTCACTAGATCTTTTGCCCGCTTCATTTTTTTCTCCAGCTCATTTATTAATTAATTCCGTTTATTCTTTCATTTACTAATTTATTAATTGTTTTATTTATTTATTCATTCATTTATTCTTTTATTCATTCATTCATTCATTCATTTTTTCATCCATTCATCCATTCATTTTGGTTTTACATTTTCTCGTTTTCTTTATTCATGTTTCCCTTGCTCACCATTCTTTCAGTTATTCATTCTCGTTCATTCATTTATTCATTCATTTCCATCAATGTAATGTATCAATTATTCATCCGATCATTCAATCCATTAATCCTTTCAACCTGATCTTGTTTTGCACTAGCTATTAGAGTAAATGAACGAATGAACAAAACGTCCGGAAAAATACACTAAATTAAGGAAAACTTATACTAAAAAAACAAGTGCATCAAAACTAACAAGATATGTTTTAAGCAGTATATCACGTTTAATAGACGTAAAATAAAATACATTGGTGTGAATAATTCATCATTTAAAACCATCAAAACAAACTAATAAAGGAAGTTTGTGGTATTTTATGAAAGTACCCAGAAATGAACAAAAAAAAGATTAGAAACTTTTTTTTATAATACAATAGTACAGTACTTTAGTCGAGTAATTAGCAAACAAGTAAAAACAAAGTTGTTATTGCCATTTAGTAGCGTACATTTGCGTGTCTAATTCGCCCATATTGTGTACGATTGTTAAGTAATGGTACTAATAGCTCCATCTTTTTCCTGTATCACCCACTTCAAGTGTCAGTGGCTTAGCGAGCAGACCCTTCAAGCCGATGAACATTGACAGGGGTTTAGCACCACACAAAATCGTTAACAAATACTTCTTGTTAGACTCTTTATCGATGACGTCACTGCAATACTGAGCATGCGTGCTAGAGCTTCTTTGGTTTTTTTCATAAACGTCTTGGAAATATTGTAGTACGCATGCGTGGAGTCAAATTAAAGTTGTTCCAGTGTTATAAAGTGAGTGTGAGTGTGAGTAAATGTTATTGATATTATTATTGTTCGCCATGTACTTCCTTCTCCCTTGTTATACAATGATAAGAGAAAAGCACTAGCTACTCCAAACTAACAATATTTAAACAATAAACTACATTCGAAAATTATTTAAATATTTTTTACTTAGTCAGAAAAACAAATCATTGTTGAGGATCAAAATGCTTTAGACCTTCACTCAAAATCTCAACTTATTCAAGAAAACTTGAAACAATGAAAATATGAAACGAATCAGTAAGAAATATTGTAAAAACTATTTTAAAACTCGCAATCTTTACTGACTATTTCATTTTCCTGTTATTTAACAATGTCGAAGATTATGCCTTAGAAAAAAGGGTTTATTGCACTGTGTATTTCAACGAATAAGAAATGTTTAAAAAAATATTTTTATACTCGCATCTTAACTGACTATTTTCCTGTGTTATTTGACAATGTCGACGATAATTCCGTAGAAAGGAGGGTTTAATTACACAGTGTGTTTTTCACTGCCGACCGTGTAAGTCTCCTTCAATTAATCAATCTCACACAGTGAATTTTTTTTTATGAGATAAAATTAGTATCATGGCTAAAAGGTATAATCGTGGTTAATTGAGCTTTTATTGCTGTAAAACACTGCACAACTATTAGTAAAAGGGCTTCGTGGTATTTTTCCGTGTCACTCAATCTATGGACTAATAGGTCTGGGGAGAAAATATTCCCCATTTTACTATTGAAGTATAATTGGTATATATGTTTTACAGAGATGAGTTCCATTTTACTTCCAATAATTGGTAAAGGTGGTGTGGGTTGACTTTATAATTCGTTTAACATGAAAGTTATTGAACATTGATTAAAACTTAATGGATCCTGGGAGGCTAAACAAACTCAAAGGAGTAGAATTCAGTTAAAATAACTGTCAAGGGCGTTTTTTTTGTTTCTTCTTCTTCTTCATCCTCAGCTCCTCTTCTTCTTCGAAATTATTTTCCATTATCTGTTGTTGTGATATTTATTGTTTTTTTTCATTTTTCTTAGTTTTTTTTCAACGACAAAGATAAATTGCTCGATTTCTACATCATTACAGAATTTCCAGCTTTACAAACATCAAATATAATTCATTTATAAATAGCCTTCTTCGTGTAGGTCCCTAAAGAAATTTACAGCATATCTAATCAAATTTATAACAACAAGAAAAACACCAAGACAAAACACCAAGAAATCTATTTCAAGTAAAGGAAAAATTTCACATATATAAGTTAGAATTTTGAGAATATGTATTGAACAAGGGTGTGTGTGTAAGACTTTAGAAGTATAAGTGGATAAATAAGACGGTTATATATTTGGGAAAAACTCCAATCTTTCACTGTTAACATATCTCAATCAATGTCATTTATAGCGTTCAAATATACCAGTGAACTTGTCCAACATGAGTCAAACCAACGACCTGCAGCGACGTCCAAAATACTGACATGTTGATGAAGAAGACATCGTCGAAAATACTTGTGAATAGTGCATTATTTATCATTTAAAACAAGATGTTGAAAATAGCGAGAACAGAAAAATTAAAAAGTATAGAATATGCATCGGTGAAAATAGGAAGATCTAGAAATAAGAAAAACGGTGGTTTTTTGTACTTTTCTCGCTGAAATTGGTCATTCCCAAACATGAATACTTTTGAAAAAGTTAAAATTGTTTGACGTGCGAATGTGAAAAGTGTTTTAGTACTACAAATAGAAAGTAAACATCACCAACAACTTATTCCCTAATACAAGTAATACCTTATAATAGTTGTTGAAAACTGGTTAAAATGTTTTCAGGGTTGGTGTGAAAATGTTGAAAGGATGAAACCAGAAACTTACCCCATGAAAATGAAATTGAAAATTGTCTCTCTGAGAAAAGTAATTCCTAATCTTGAATACTTGCAGAAAAATTAAAATCTTTTTCTGCGCAACAAAAATGTAAGAGACATTCTCGTGGAAAAAAGTAAGGAAAGGAAAGGAAAGGAAGAAACAAAGAAAGAAAGAAAGAAAGAAAGAAAGAAAGAAAGAAAGAAAGAAAGAAAGAAAGAAAGAAAGAAAGAAAGAAAGAAAGAAAGAGAAAAGTAAACAAGAAAACCACAAACCCTTCTCATTTAGACCAAGTAATTCATTAACTAGAATACTTTTAAAAATACAATTAAAAAAATAATTCGTGAAAAAAGACGCTGTGAAAAAAACAACAATCGATAATGTTTAGTAAAGAAGAAGTAATTTACAAGTAAGAGCATCAACTTCTTTCTATGTGTTTAGGTGGATAGATCGGTAGAGGGAACAAAGAGAACCGCCAACTCTTTCAATCAAATCTCCATTTGTCTACTCAAAACTCACTCGAAATTGGATAAAAACGTTTTATTGACTCGCTCTACGTTTAATGGATTTGTTATGAAATAAAACCTCCATTTTATTTCGCTGTAAGATTCAAGTAAGTTAAGTTAGAAAATGTCCTTTTGTTCGGGGGTTGGCTGTAGTCTTTGCTAAGTGGTCTGGGATGTAGCTGTTATACTCATATTTCTATTCATGGTATATCTAAGTTATAGTACGAGCACCGCGCGTGCTGGCTAGTTGATTAAATGAGTTTTAAATGCTAACCCTTTGTTAGCAGCACGCGCCCTAGCTGAAAACCCTAGAACTAAAAAATGGCTGCAAAGTGCTTATAGATAAATACAAAAAACACTTGATACGGGCTGAAAGTGGCGGGCGCCTGTCTTCAATTTAAAGACCCTGAAACCGCAAAAGATCGCATAATAAAGGGAATGCTAGGGACTAGCCTCGACACTTGAACGCAGGAAGATGGTCATGATTGAGACTAAAAGCCCACCGTCTGAAGATCTTGAAATGCTTCCCTAACTTTTACCACTATCGCTAACCCTTTTCCTGTTCTAAAAGACCGTTTATTTAGAGTATTTTTACATCTAAATATGCTTTCTATTGTGAATGATTAGCTTTAAGAACATTTTTGGCTAATGTTCAGGTGCATTGTTTCTTTCGCTTAGTGTCAGAGATCTAAGTCGACATGTCTTGGCGCTAAAACCTACAAAATACTTCACTTTTTGTTGGTTTCCACAGATAACTACAATGTCAAATATTCATGAATTTATGTTTTAATTATTAGTAGTATCATTATTGTTGTTTTTTATTAGTTTTTCGAGGAGATTTTATAAATTCAGTTCGAACCACAAGTATTTGAAATTCCCCCAGCGTTCTTTCGAAAGATATGTTTTATTCTGCTTGAACTTTCTCTAAACGACAATTGAAATGTTCATTTCACGAACAGGTCATGTCGAAACGCCTGACAACGAGAGAAGCCCGTGATAGTCTTTTGCGTCTCAAATTTCTTCTCCAATTAACATGTACCCGTTTTGTTCTGTTCTGAAAAGCACGCGCTTGTTCATCATTTCGCACCTTTTTTACCGTTTTTTTTTTAGAGTTGACAACTGAAGGGTTAAGGAGTAAGGGCTTTTTATGGTATAGGATTCCCTGTTCATTCCATGGCTGTGATATCCATAAACGTGTTAAATGCTTGAGGCTATTACAAAGTAAGTAGCATCACTACGTCTAGAAGATTGAATTATTGCGAGCCTACGACTCAATGTATTTTGCAAAAAACGAATAAAGATTAAAAAAAAAAACAGTTTGAAGTATATTTATGAGTAAATCCGTAAGCAAAAACGGGATTTCATTTTATGGTGTTGAATGGAAAACCTTTTTTTCTCTTTACGAAAAACAAACTTTTAAAAAACACTTATGAAAAGACACCGTTTTTAATTTGTTCAATTGTAGGAAAAAGAGATTTTGAAACTCTTTATTGGTAATAGTGATATCTCAGTAATATAAAGGAGGAACCATTGCAGAACGCAAAAAGAAGCCGTGATAAGCTCGATTAAAAATGTTTTGGTTTCGAAGATTAGATCGCACAAAGAAAGGATATCCATCACAAGATTTTGATGTTCCTTTATCTGGTATCGATTAGAAAAGTGAAGAAGGCCTTTTTTCCTTCTTTTGTCTACCAAAGACCCAGAAATTCTAGAGAAGGACAGTTAAAGATCTTGAATGATACTAATTCACTTGTTAGCGTCGCCCAAAGAACACCTATTCTTTAGCCTTAGCGGGAGGTTTTCACCACACTTCTTAACTATTTTGGGATTTGAAATTATGTTAACTTGGCACGCGCCAAAAGATTTAAAATGTGCAATAAATAGTGTTACTTACAAATTCACAAATCGTCGCCAAAACAAATGATGGCTTGTTTTTTCTTGCACTGAAAGAGGTCTTAAAGATGTACGCGTTTTTGCTTTCGAAAAACACAAAGCGCCTAAGAGCTGAAACTTTAGAAGGCCCCTCTTGTGTTTTTTAGTAGTTTTTGACCATCAATAGCTCATTTGACAGTGGTTTCGAGAAACCTTCATCACTACAAAACCACAGGCGTATAAAATTACAAACAAAACGAAAAGGTTTTCATTACAATTTTTTTCCGATTCTTAGTGTTTCGTTTAATCTTAAGTGAGCCAGGCTCAAAATCTCTGAGGCCCGAGTGTGATAATTGGACCTTTACTTTATATTCATTGGTATTTTTACTAAATCCTCTAAGGAAGGTCTATTACTAACCACAGTCGACAAGTAGATTAGCATTGAAGCCTAACCTAACACTTTTCCCCTAAACCAAACTTTAAAACATGGTAAGATAATGATCACAACTACTAGCGGTACATCCCAATAGCAAAGCAATTGGCCAAAAGACAAACATCAGATGAAGAACAATAAGCGGGTCCAGAGTGATACAAGGCCATTTTACTTAAGGTAAATACTGGTTGTTGTATCATGGGCAATGGCAAATCATACCATCGCAATTTTCCAGACATTGTTTTTACAAAGGTCAACTACCTTATAGATTTCAAGGGCAATTATGACTTGTAGATGACCTCACTTTAAATAGTGGTTTTAGCGGGCCAACAAGACCGTTAAATAATTCCCTACATACCTTCCGCTTTTTGTTATAATCATTTCTGTACCGAGTCGGTAGAAACATTCCCACAGCTCTCGTCCTTCCAGGACTGCCTGAGGCTTAACTTTTTCTTCTTTGTCTGATGTAGGCTCATAGTCTAGAAGTTTTCGTTTCTTGCTGGTTGAAGGACATTGGACGCTTTCTTGAGAGAGGACCTTGTCATCAGCTTGTCGACATTCACCCTCGTTCCCTGCGGATATAGAAATAATATAGTTTCCTTGACTAGCTCATAATTGCATCAATATTTTTGTTGTATGTAACATGTTGATACTTGTATTGGATATGAGCTACTCCAGTAGATATCTCCCAGTATTAGCTATGTGTGCAATATCAAGGGGTGTGAGAATATGTTACCTTGCTCCACCAGGGAAGCGATGGAAAAAGCTTTGGCCTTGGTACTCAATAAAGTTCTCTTGGCCGCTACTGAAGCCATTGGTGGGACAATCCAAGGAAGATAACTGGTGCAGTCTCTTGAAGCGGTGTCAATGAGAATTCGTTAGACAGGGATTAGTATTTCGGTCAGCCCGCACTCTGACAAAGTGATCAGCTCGTAAAAGGCAAAACGGTCAAGTAATAAGTGAATTCTAGCCATGGCAAACAATCAATTAAGAGCCCCTTTTAACAGTGCGTCGTGTCGTCGCCAAAATCACCGTGCTCGATGATTGGACAAGCAAACAAACAGCTGAAAGCCCAATACTGTCATCTGTCGATCACGTGATCAAGCCACGCCTACCGCGGGGTAACTTATAGAGATCGATCTCAAACGTGGACCTAAATGATTTAAGAACCAAACTACCTTACGACGTAAATATCGCGCGTTGGCACGGACCTTGTGGATTTCATGACTTTGGAGATCATTTACGAGAAGAAGCTGTTTAAGTTATCACAGTAACACTTCCACCGTCAATTAACACTCATTAAATGCATGGGAAATCAATTATCACGCCTTCTGTTTGAATGAGATGCAATAGTGACCGTACGGAACTCTCGCTTCAACATTGACGCCGGCATTCCTGACTTGTGGCAACTTTATAATGTTGTAATATCTACTTCCCGCGATTGCGATGAGCGAGGCTCAATCAATGTCATAAATGACTTTTGTTTTACCGTTTTTATTCCGTTAATATTCGATCGAGACATGCTGCAGACATAGTGTTGAGAGCGAGTATCTACTTGGCCAGCCATGTACAAGAGGTTTACTTCACATGATCAATACTGATCGACCGGCAATACATACACTTATTTTTATCAAAAGAGATCGTTTATGATACTTTTCCGTTTATGTTTTTCTTGTCATTACGCGAATCTGCATGTTATTCTCAGTTTAGTTCTCTCTGATCCTATACTGTGTAAACTGTGTCACTAAGATATATTGTCCAAGTTTAGAAGCAATCTTTTTTGTACTTAACTCTTAAAGTCCCAGACTTAAGGCGCCGTAGAGTAAATAGGCTCACTTCCAGAGAGCATTTGAGATGAAACCTTCCATCATTACGAAAGTAATGACAAACTTCCCGCGCTCTTAATTCCGACATGCATGTTGTACAAGATGAAGCCTCTTGTGCGTTAGGCTCTCCGCTTAGTCTTCTCTGGTGAAAAGATTCGCTTGATGAAGAAAGCTGCTTCCTTAACAAAACGCTATTCAATCGAAAGTATGATAACACGAGTTGAGAGCACGAAACAGCTACAAATCTATTGTCAAAGTACCGCCGAGTTTGTGGTTTTATTCGCAACCAAGATGCAAATCTACAAAATTGATTGAAATGCAAATGAATTTATTTGTAACAATGACAGGAGTCGAAGACGTATTTAGTTACTTGGTTGATAAAACCACTGTTGGCCTGTATCGGGTCAGTGTATTGTTTTCTAGTTTAGATCTGCTTTGTAAGTACTTGAAGTACAATTGAGTTAAGTAATATCTGACATGGCGAACGAACTAGTTCAAAACAAGATGAACAACGATCAACTAATCATTTATAGTGCTAACTACTATTACTATTCATTGGAGAACTTAGGCAAAGACTGATTTCCTGTAATTTCTATGTGTTGAAGTTGATTTGTTTAGTATTGTTGACAGAACGCTTTCTCAGGGAACCTCAATCACACTACTTTCCCACGGCTGTCCAGCGTTTTTTATGTACCGTCCCAAAGTACATAAAACCTCGAATGGTTAGTTTGCTTATCCATTGTTTGATAATTAAATAAGCTTACTCGATGAACACAATAACAAATAGCTAATTTAAATCACATAGTATTGCTGTGTTCGGACTTTTTAAGAATGTAAGAAATGCTATCAACATGTTTTTCAAACAACTGGGAATGACATAACCAATAATGGCGTCCGGCCGACGGTCCATGGCCATATCAACTAATGTTTATTGATAAGTGGGAACAGCTCAATAAACACCCGCAGTTGTACTTGGTAATTATAAAACTAAACGTTTTCGTCAAAAAGTACAAATTAATTCCGGCTGAGCCACATCTATAAATTTGTACTTTTTTAAGTTCATTCTAGGCTCATAACTTGAGTCGAAAAGGAGCGGAAAAAAACATCTTTTAGCTTTTTTCCTCAAATCGTTTCACTTTATAATCTTGTACTTTTAGATTGTACATTACCTTTTCGTAATGTTTATTTTTTATTAGTGTTTTTATATATCAGCTTACATTTGATAGAAAGGAAAAAAATTACCATCTCTCGGTCACCAGTTCTCGGTGGACGTACATGTCATCGATGTGACCGACACAAAACTGTCATGTCAGTTACGGCGTCTTTACTGATATGTTGATGAATGTGAAAATTAGAGCGGAGAATGATAAACGTTATACTCGTTTAAAGTGAAAACAGTCTCGGCTTATTCTTAGTAGGCTTAGTACTCCACTGAATCTCTTTTAGTAAGGTGTGTAGTTTAACAACCTTCAATATTAATTGTTTCCTTAAAAACGCCGACGCGATCTAGCTCGTTATCGTCATTTTCTAAATCTATGGTGTTTGGATGATCAAATTTCTTTTTCCTCATGAATTTTAAGTGAATATGAAACTCGATTTGTTTTTTTATAGATCGAATCTTTCACTTTGTTTTTCAATGTTTTCAATGTTGGAACTAAACTTTTATTACTGAAAAATATGACATTTCCAACTGAAATCTATAAACAGTTTCACGTTATCCATGTCAAAAAGTACAGACTTTTTGACCAAATTCGCATTTGTACAGGCTAACCCTCGCTTTGTTGTAAAAATATTCAAAAATTCCAAGCAAAGCACAGAATAATACTCTAGCTTAACAGTAAAAATCACATTTGAATTTTCGCTGAATCGAGGTTATCCCTGTACAAATAAATGTACCTTTTGTACAAACAGTATACAGCGCTGCAAGATAACATGAAACTGGAGTATTCTTCATGTTGATAAAATGGTGATGATGTAACATTTTCCTGCTGACATGTTTCGCTGGATCGGCAAACAAAGAAAGGGAGATTTGTATACCCTGCATGTGACTCTCCCACCAACATGCATTGTGGAACAAGTTGATAACCCACTGGAGTCGGTATTAATGACGTTGACGATGATCGATGATGAATGATGATGGAAATGGTAAAATTGACAATCAAATGATGCCAGTGAAAATGATGATAATGATCTGATAATAATGATGGCGATAGAAATGATGATGATGATGGAAATTGACAATAAAATGATGCCAGTGAAAATGATGATAATGATCTGATAATGATGATGGCGATAGAAATGATGATGATGATGAAAGTGGTAAAATTGACAATAAAATGTTGCCAGTGAAAATGATGTTAATGATAAGATAATGATGATGGCGATAGAAATGATGATGATGATGGAAATTGACAATCAAATGATGCCAGTGAAAATGATGATCATGATCAGATCAATGATGATGGCGATAGAAATGATGATGATGATGAAAGATGCCAGTGAAAGTGATGATAACAGATGATGGTGATGATGCATGACTTTCTACAATGACAAGTTGTTCAAACAATGTTTAAATAGTTTTGAAATATCGTCACCCAATGTCCGCATTCCACAGCATTGATCAAAGTACCTAGCCTGTTGCAACACACATACAAAAGAAATACAGCATCGAAATATCTCAGCTACCTTATCATTGTCATGTTTTTCCAGTATGCATTTGAAAAGGAAGATGACATTTTTTGTAATGAATAAGAAAAATCTGGCCGGATCTGATGCAGGTTCAGATTGGACAAATCAGTCTGTGGCCATGATCATGCAAAACACAAATGTAAATTGGCAGAGTTACATCATCAAATATGCGCTTTTTGTTTTCCTTGTCGCATCCGCTTTCAGCTTCATCTTCTAATAGAAAAAGGCGGGAGGCTAAGTGCCACACTATAATATGCTCGAATCTGGATAAGTTGACCCGCACTGAAAACGGCTGGAGCTTTTTGCGAATTGTTGAAAATGCCAGCTTAATTACAGGACGGATAACATGAAAACGGACATTTTTCGAAACGGTCTCCACACAAAGGATTTAATTTACGTGAAAGCGCCGGTTAACCGGTGTAGTGTGGAAGGATAACATTTTTTTTAAACGGTCTCAACAGTGGATACATTTGAGAACGCTGGCCTACCGGCATAGTGTGGACGCGAAACATTCTACCGGTTTCAGTAAGAATTTCACTTTGAATCTATCCTGCATAGTGTGGACTTGGTTGTATTTCCCACGGTGCCATTAGCATGTGTTTGTAAATCTTTATTTTGACAAGGTTCGGGAGTGCTGACAGCCTATTATCTTTGTCACTATCGATATGTTTAGTAATTGACTTTGGCATGGACAATGATGTACTTAAATGTTACAAACAATAACACAATACTTGTAATAATACCATGAAATAACTAAAGGTCAATATTTGACTTCAGTGTGAAGCATCTTGGTGTAATGTACTGTCGACACATATCGCCGCTATTCATGGTCAACTCACTAAAATGTATGTTGCAATTGATCTTTATTAACAAATTAAACCCTATAGTACCTCCAAAACTACAGTACACGTGTAATCCCATAGTTATAGTAGTTTGCCGCCATTGCAATTCGTCCTTGCCTTCGAGTTCCATGCCGCCATCGATCTACCGATTCTAAAAGATAGAGCTTCTAAAAGTTCTAATGTTAGTACGTATAACTCTTCTGAATTCTCAGGAAAAACGTTGGTCGACTATTTGCATTCATAAAAATAATCACGATGCATGCACTGAAATGAAAGAAAGAGACCAGTGCGAATTGTCTGTGTGGGTTTCCTGTTTACATGTAAGTACCCAGTCTCTCCCAGCAGACGTGTTACACAGGAAACCCGTGTACAGTGAAAGGATGACACAGAAAAAGCCAAATCAGTAGGTTTCGAAATCTTGACCGTACCTTCACTTGAAAAACTTCAACCTATTTTAATATTTCTTTAAAAATAATGATATGCACCTTATGTGAGTTGTGCTCCAAAATATTAACATAGAGGTAGTGAGTCTGAGTCAGCTCTCCGATTAATAGGGCACTTGTGTCTGCATGCTAAATACATTGAGACGTTAAAAAAAGTGATTTATTTTACCTTTCAAAAATCATTATCGCAGTTCTGAAGATACAGACCACGCTCTCAAGCCTGCAAAGGATGTCGGCATTTATATATTTTCTTGTTATTAGCGATTTATTCATAGCATGTTTTGATTGTACGTATTTCTGTTATAGGACCCTAACTCCCGGGGGGGTGGGGGGGGGGGGGGGTACTCCCTCTGTCCAAGTGGTAGGGATGATCGGCGGAGGTTTTGAAAACGACCCCTAAAAGGTACGCACAGATAAAAATAACTGATAGAGCCTTGTCGATTTCTACCCCAACAAAGCAACAAAACAGAGTAATAATGACTCTTACAGTTACGTAACTGAGTTAAGAGCCAGAACCCTAAAAGGACCCTAAAAGGTACGCACAGGAAATATTTTTACCCTAAAAGATACGCCGATCACCCCTACCACTAGCCTGCATAGCTGGCTCTTTGGGAAAAGGAGGGGGATGAGGGGAGGGGAGGGGGAGAGGAAAGAAAGGAGATCCCCCACCCCTCCCTTTTCTCTCCCCAATCCCCTGCCGGGACGCTACGCAGGCTACCCTACCACTTGGACAAAGGGAGTACACCCGGCCCCGGGCCCTAATTATAACTGCTAACTAGCTGTTGCAGTTGTAGATGATGAAACAAATATTGATTTAAAAATTCATAATGAATAGCAAAGTCTTTTTCAATCTATATTTTGTACTATATCTAAATGTTATATTATATAGTACATATTATATATATACAAATGTTTCTATATTTTGTGAAAGTTTCATTCATTCATTTATTCATTCATTTCTTGAATGTGACTTGGACGCTTATTCTGTTTGTAATTTTGAACCCATCTAAAAAAGGAATTGACAGTCTAAATTTCTTGACTAAACGGAAGGTATTTCAGTCCGCACATCTACAACAAAACATTTATTGTACGAAAGGCAAGACTTGAGAAGTCCCTAGCATTTCGAGTATGTCGGAACGATTACGAGTGTTGTGGGTCAACAAAAACTATCATCGTATAGAATGAGGCACGGAACATGCACGATATTCAAAAGAACAATAAAAAAGGACGAAAAAAAGGTATTTTTGCTACTTAGAAAAGCAAATCATTGATATTAAAACTCAAGCTTTCGAACCTAAAGTTTAATTTAAAATGTTCAGTGTAGGACTGATGCAGTAAAGGTTCAGGGCCACTGACGAAGATCCGACATTACTATATGATTTGGTCTTGAAAATAATGTCATTCGCTTACCAAGATCCTCAAAAAATCATCTCACATAAACTTGGGTCTGTACAACTGGCAATTTTTAGGCAGACAAGGAAACGAGAACAAAAAAGTTGAAAATACAGCAGTTTGAGTCAATAACTTTTAACGCCGGAGTTGGCTCAGCTTTACTTTATCTGTCGATCAGGCAACCTGCCACTATCAATACTAGTTGAATTTCTCTTTCCCTTTCCTTACATGCAAAATAACCACCTTCGGACTGTCAGAGGAGCTCAACATGAGAAGACTGGAAGTTCCACTCGAGCCGCGGTCATCGCCAGCCTTTCAGAGTTTCATTTTTGTAAACATATTTTCCACGCGAAAATCATGGTCGACCAACGGAAAGAAGTAAACGCTTATATATTGATATATTAACTATATATATGATGCGATCCATATGCAATGATACAATTAAATGCCTTTACAGTGAAGAGTTTTGCATTTAGTCCTTGGTAACCGGTTCACAAACGTTAGAAGTTTTTTCTCTCGTTTTTTCTATCTTAAAATGTAAACACTTTCAGGTCGAGCAGATTGATGAATACTTTGACGAGGTATAACATAAAAATATATCTTTCATTGTATTCACATATAAATAAACGCACTACCCTGAGTACTTTCTACTTGCTTTGGTGTTTGTAAATCTCTCGACGGTCAGTTGTGGAGCAACGAGCAATGAAGTGTTATCCGTAATACATTCTCTACAATGTCGGGGGGTTTTCAATCAGAGTTTCATGCTAGTATTCATCGGCGTCATATATAGATGATATAATGTAGTTTAGTCATAGATAATGGAGGGGAATTCCACTTTATTAAGTATGGTTTTAAATCTCAGTACGGTACTCTTATTCAGCTTACAGGCGAGGTTTTTCTTTCCTCTGTTCTGACTGCAGGGTGCGCTAACCTTGAAAATTTACGGATAACCTACAAAAAAAAAAAAACCTAAACCTAAAAAACCTACAGAATTCGAAGAATTGAATTGGTTTACCATAGGATTATAGTGCATTTAAAATTAGACTGACTTCAGAGAACTCCACTCAATTTTAAAAACAGTTCTCTATTTTAATAAACTTGTCATATAAAATAAAGTTGAACTTTGAGTGTAACATAAATGGGAACTAGCGAGTAAACTATAGTATAGGCTGCGTCGTTGTTTGATATGTAATAGAATGAAATTTGTAACACCGTCAACAACGTTAACTTTAAAACTTTACTAGCTTGAGACTGAAAACAGACATTCTTTGAATTTGCTCCTCTTCTCCCAGCGAAACGTTTCGAGCTTCTTCTCCAAACGTCAGTAAGTTAAGTTAACATTTTTTACGGTGTTACAAACTTCATTCTATTACCTATAGTTCTCTAAATTGAGTTATGATCTTAGGGCATCAAGAAACGATTGCTAAATCACGATAACTGAATTAATCTACTATCACACCCTATCAGATAAAACTGAGACCAATTCAGATGAATTCCACTCAAGTGTGAAAATATGAGTCATACAATTGGCGGACAATCATTCAACGAAAATGTTTGAAATTGTATTCGCAGAAATTGTTTGTATACTCAGTTTGAGTTACAATTATCTTCAGTTATCGAATATTTGATCACTGAATTTTTCAAGTATTCAAAATGTTTGAATTAAATGAGTCATATTCACAGTGAGGAAACTCGAACCGTGAACACTTGACTTTTTTCATGTTACTATTTTCTGAGCCTTCTACTGCTCCAAAACCTCTAAAAATGAAGCAGTGAGTTCCAATACACTAAGTGTTCATAATACATCTTATTTCTAATCTATTAGCTTAAGGGATGTGGGTTAAAGAAAGTAACTAAAAAACTCAAAGTGTTCATGGTTCGAGTATCCTCACCGTGTAAGAATTGTCTCAGTTTTCAGTTATCATATTTGCTCCGGAATTGAGTTATCGAAGTAAATATTGATTGGAATTGTATTTGTATAAATGGTGTTTGAGTTACAATTATCATTCAGTATCAAATATTTGATCATGGAATTTAATCAAAGTAAAAAGGATGAAATTGTATTTGTAGAAATGGTGTTACAATAAATTATTTTGCTACAATTATTCTCAGTATCGAATATTTAATCATGGAATTTTTCAAGTAAAATGTTTGAAATAAAATTCAAACAACTGGTATTAAGACGAACTTCAGTACCGATTACTGATTAGATCCAGTATTTATCACAATGAAGTAAAATGGTTGAAATTGCGTTCGTAGAATGGATGTTAGTCAGTTTCCGTACGATTAGACACAGCTGGATGGGCAATCAGAAACATGTTGCATAAAATGAAACATTTTTATGGCCGGAAAAGAACCCGCCCATACACTCTTGCCTTCCCAGATGTGCTGTGAGCGTAACTACACAGATTATTAATAGTTTCTAAAACCGACTTGCATTTAATTGTGAATATAAAAAAACGGCTTGTTTGTTATTCGATCCTAAAATCACCGCCAAATCTTGACAATTAAGTGCTTTATTGAAGAATGAAATACTTTAATGTCAAATCACTGAAGCGAATTTCTCTATTTAATTCGAATTATTTACCTGTGTATGTGCATTTACAGAGTTTAAATTGTAGACTCATTTAGACTTTTACAAACAATTACAAGATTACTGATTTTAATGATTTCATTTTGGTATTTACAAGAGTATTGTTCGGGAATTCTGAAGCTATACTCAAGCAAGTATTTCCCAATTTTGTTTTTCTTTGATGTATTTTGAAATTCTTATTAGTTTTAAATATCTTATCTATTTCAAAAGAGGTACTATAAATGTAACGTTCATTTTGTTTTTATCATGATAACATCGTTGACAGTGGCACAACATTTTCCAAACTTATTACTAGTGCATATTAAAACATGCACAGTCAGTTTAGTAGTGGAGGTACAAACGAACAAAGATATCGTTGATATCTAAGCGGAGAATACTTCACAAAGCTGTGTTAAAAGGACGTTTGTATATAGTACATTATGTAACAATCAAACTTATTACTAGCGCATATTAAAACATACACAGTCCGTATATCAGTGTAGAGAAACGAACAAAGATATCGTTGATATCTAAGCAGAGAATACTTCACAAAGCTGTGTTAAAAGGACGTTTGTATATGATACATTATGTAGCAATCAAACTTATTACTAGTGCATATTAAAACATACACAGTCAGTTTATCAGTGTAGAGGTACAAACGAACAAAGATATCGTTGATATCTAAGCGGAGAATACTTCACAAAGCTGTGTTAGAAGGACGTTTGTATATGATACATTATGTAGCAATCAAGGGAGCCTATGAATGGTGATCGTGATCGTGAATTATCGCAGAGTAGTAACCATTTGTCAGAGCTGATTTGTCACTGTACACTCCAGAGTAAAACACTCGTCATAGAAGAGAACAAACTCTAGCATTGTCAAAAGACGTGATCAGAAAATCACCACACAATGGTAATAGGCAGTTAACCATCGAAAATAAAACAACAAGACGGCATTACACTGCTACTTGCTGTAATGTCTTTCTTTCCGTTGATGTTGGTTTACCATGAGCCAACTCTAAAGCCCATACATGCTGCGGCCATCCCGTTCGAGAACTGCGCCGAGACATTGAGCTGAATCTTGGAGCTTCTTCAAGCTACAGAAAAAGAGGAGAGTTTTAGAATCAATTTAGAAGGTTAAGATGAATGTGTTTGTCTTGGCCAAATAAAAATAACAATAGGTGGCGTTCAAGTAAACAAACATGTTATTTGATAGTAGCAATTAGACTGTAGAGTAAGTGAATGGAGCCAGGAAGATTGGTTATGGCCACTATTAAACCATTGTTATTGTTATTATACACCATAAAACACACAGAAATCAACAATTTATGGATAGATCACTCCAAGGATATGACTATCCGCTATCTACACATAAAACCTATTCTATTGACAACCACAGGAAATCAATAATTGCCAGTAAGTTGTATAATAAAAATATTGTATGAATCATAAAGGAATAAGGACTGACCTCTTCATAGGAGCTCTCTGAGTTCTTTCTCGAGTGTACCGGTGATACTGCCTCAGTTGGTTCAGTTTGTGTAGTTGATTCGCTACGTTCTCTTAAAGTTACACAGTGCTCCTCCCCCTCCAGCTGAAACTCCAAGTGATGAATGTAGCTCATAGCAAGTTTTAACGTTTTGATCTTCGAGAGTTTAGTGTCTGTAGGAACATTGGGGATATGTTTTCTCAAATCGGCAAAAGCAGCGTTGATGTTCTGTGTTCGTTTTCTTTCTTTCTTACTAGTTGCCGGCTTGACTAATTTGGGTTTTCGTTTACTCTTGGTGTTTGTCTGTAAATCCCTTTCTTCACCTTCGCAATTACTCTGTGTATGCTCTATGAGCTCGACATCTTTGATACTTTCTGCTGGGCTCTGGTTTTCTTGATGTGACATTGTGAATAATTCAGCTGAGAGCCTGTCAAACTGTCGAATAGAGGTTTTATTCTCTACAGATCCTGTACACCGGTTAATCTCGATCGCCAGATAGACCGTTTGCCCACCTCCTGGAACGGCGCTGTGAAGTATTACAGAATCAATTGTTTGTAATCCCAGGCTCCCTTGCGGCACGGCATTCCTGCCAGTCTTTAGGTGGCAAAGGGTCTTGATCAATTTCCTTACTGTTATCGGACGTGACCTTTTTCTGACACATGTACAGATTTAGAGGTGACATTTAACTGGGTTCCAATCTGTCAATCATCTGGTATGATGTGGGCGGGAGAGGTGTCATCAGTTGGTGTAACCAAGGCTTGTGATTGGTTAGTTTTGACATGAGATAAAAGAAGTGTGATGCAATACGGGATAAGATATGACAGGCTTGTGAGAGATAATTCACAGGTAGTATCAGATCGCTGTCGCCCGTGGGAAAGCCTCTATCAAGGTGTAGATCTTTATTGTGAACTCAAAGGAAATCCTGCCAACCTGCTGTGTTTAGCGATAAATGACAGTTGTCAATCATACGATAATCCAGGAAAGGCCTGGTGGTGCGTGGAGTTCTTGCCCTTCAGTCCACGTCCTCGGGCCAGGAACAGACAAACATAATTTCTGTCTGAAACAATACTAAGTAACATGATGCTTTCTCTATATTATATCAGTTTTAAATCTAGTTCTCATAACAATTTAGTTTCTGCAACGCTATGCATGATACTATTTATAGTAAATCAGTGTAATCATGCGTAACTTGGGTATAAAAGTATGAGATCTGAATAACTCGTGGTCAGTTGGTTAAACGAAACGCCTGGAGGTAGGTTTAGAGGTTGGCCTGTATGTCAAGTGCATTCACTCTTTTCTTATTATTTACATTGCATGTTTCTTAGCATCTTTTCCTTAGCATCGCCCCAACACTATACGGAGGGTCGTACAGGGGTAATCTCGTGATGCGTGATTAGCTATTTTTGTTTTCCGTGAAACGTGAATTTGATAAATTCTTCTCCGTGATCCGTGACACAAATGTTTTGAGTGACCCGTGAAGAACTTGATTCAATAACCGATATTCGTGATTTCGCCACTTATTCGACGTGATTTTGATTTGCAAGATTTGCACTCCCATCGATTTATTTTATCCTTATTTCATTCAGTTTCTTCAAACACTCCTATTTGCCAAGTTTTTTTTATGTGTAAGGGGTCGGGGTCACAGCCACTGGGATCGGGATCATGAGAAAATATAGCCAATTTAGGGATCAAAACGGGGATCAAGGATCAAAAGTTTGGAAAAAATTGGGCTCAGAGATCAAACATTCCGAAATGATCCGGGATCAATAGGTTCAAAATATACCATGTTACGAGCCTGTTCTGTAAGCACTTGTTCTATTTGTGTCAGTTGGGCACTTCACTAGTACTCTCTCAGTGCCTCGTCTTCTCGGATAAGGACATAAAGCTGGAGGTCTTGTCTGCCTAGCAACACTCTAATCCTATATGCCTCGGAGGCATTCACTATAAACCACACTCTAATTGTATACTGCTGTTTTGTAAAACGCTATGAGATTTCTAATAGCGCTATATAAATGAGGCCTATTATGTTCATATTATATTATTTATTTATCTATCTATCTTCCTATTTGTTATGTAAGTTATTAAAGAACGATCACGATAATCGTGATAATAATGAAGATATAGAAAAAATGCATCATATATATGTTGTAACTTAAGAAATGTTAGCTCGACGCCTAAGGCTCCTTTGACTTACAGTCTTAATGTGGACTAGGTTTTCATCAGTAAAGTGGTGATGTCCACGTCCTATCAGGGTTGACCTCTACTCTCTTAGTTGAGATATTACACTCGATGAGGCATTAATGTCAAATAGAAGCAGCGTTCTTGCACGCTATCCATGTTGACTTTGGGAAAAACTCACCGCAGTCGAATTGTATTTGTAGAAAAAGAAATGGAAGCTAGCGAGTTTTACAAACTAGTATAGGCTGCGTCGGTGTTTGATATAAATGATATACCTTTACTGACGTTTCGAGCTTTCGCCCTTCGTCGGAGTGAAGATATATGTACTCCGATGAAGGGCTAAAACTCGAAACGTCAGTAAAATTTTTTACGGTGTTACAAAAAATTTTTATATTACCTATCGTTTGTAGAAAAAAGGTTTTTATTGAAAAACATTAACGCACCACTAAATGTTGAATTACAGTATCTATTGCAGTTAACATACATACATGCAACAAAACTTAGTAAAAAAGACTTAGTATCTTAAAAAGTTAAAAAAATGGTTATTATAAAAAGGTAGCAATCCATTTAACTTAATTTATAGAACATACCAGGCCTACTAAAAGGGACGGGGAACGGTACCGTAAAATATCGGTCGAGAAGGGTCTTTGCGACGACTCTTGTAATCTAGGTTTTGCCAGTTTTTTTCTTTCTCAGAGACTCGGAGTTTTCCCCTCTGTCAAGTTCCCCATCTAAAAATGCTCTAAAGGCTTATTTCCATATGATCTCTCACGATCGCCGGATCGCTGAAAATGATGCCAGCGATTGTCAGCGATTATACAATTTTTCTGCACACAATGCAAATCCGATCGCTCGATCGCTGAAAAGTGTTTCCATATAATCGCTGACGATCACTGGCATCATTTTCAGCGATCCGGCGATAGTGGGCGATCATATAGAAATTTTCAAACCGGGATTACTGTTGCTTTCATAATTTATTTGTCTCTGATAAAATATAATATCAATGCTGATCAGGAAAGAATACAGGCATAAGCCTAGGAATTTTGACTTTTTGAATCAACTAAGAAATCCGAGATGAACGCAATGTTCGCAAATTAAACTGATCTGATCGTCCAACCGACTACCATCGATTCGGTTTTGTTCATTGTGCCTTCTCATTTAAAATTGCATTATCGATGTTGTTGTTGTTGTTGTTGTTGCTGCTGTTGTAGTTGTTGTTGTTGTTGTTGTTGTTTTGACGATATTGAAAATATTGAACAATTACGACAATACACAAAGTCAAAACTTTAATTAATGCTGCAATTGGATGATGATGATGATGACATGGTAGGATGATGATGGTGGTCGTCGTCGTTGCTGTGGCTTTAGTGGTGATGATGATGACAATTTTGACGATAAGGATGGCACAAATCGCTTCGATATCAACATATCAATGTATGTGTACACTGCAAAAACGGCTGAGTAGATACAACACAGTATATTGCGTTAAGCATGCATTCAGGATAACACTTTTTAGGGTGAGTAAACCCAACTCTATTGTGAGTAAACCCTACTCATTATTGAGTAAAAGTGAGGTTAAACTCAATATATTGAGTACATTGTACTAAATGGTGCGTCTTACTCTCAAAAATGAGTTGGGCTTACTCACTATAAAGTGTTATCCTGAATGCATGGTTAACGCAATATACTGTGTTGTATCTACTCAGCCGTTTTTGCAGTGTAGTGTTCAGTTGTATTCAGGTCTATTAGGCGAAAAGTCGCTAATTAATTAATTTTTTTATTAAGTTGAAAAAGTCGCTAATTTTTATAAGATAAAAGTCAAGAGCCTGGGCTGCCTTTGCTACCACTTAGTCAAAGGGAGTCCCCCCGGGGGAATCGCCCCTACCACTTGGTCAAAGGGAGTCCCCCCTTATCATTTTGCGGCCGTGGCCAAGATGTCCTGCCTCAACCTGCTTTTGTTCGACAGGAAGGCCCTCACCCTTTATCAAAGTAACTCGGTAGATGCATGGTGTTTCCTCTCCCAGTGCCCCTCCCCTTCTCCCCCTCAATCCCCGCTCGTGCGTGTTTATTTGAAGGCTCATTTTTCTCTCGTTTTCCTCGAAATCCGGAGGGAAAAGTAGGAACTGCTCGCAGTCTAGTGTCAGGAAAGGTGAGTTTCCTCCCTTTCGATGCCTTCAACAGGATGAGGTCAGATTTCTCCTTTTTCACGAAATGAGTGATGACCGCCCTTATTGCACCACAAGGCATCCTTCACCGCCAGCTCATAGCATGACTATATGAGATCATATATGCAGGGTAAGTTGAATGACAAATAGCCATTTCTTGTCTGTCAATACTTGTTGATTCATAGGTTAAATAGGTAGGGTAAACCATTAGCGCGACCCTCTTGTAATCACCATTAGACCATTAAATCGTTAACTTACTTTTAATTGAGGCCGGTCCTGTGTTAGATTAAGAACTGTTTAGCAATTTTTAAATATACATCTAATTTCAAGAATATTGTCACATGAAAAAAGAACAGTGATTTGGTAGGAAAGGAATAACAAAAGAAAGAGTTCAGCTTGAGTGATCTTCTTTTGTCTTTAAACTAATTTCTTTCCAACTAAATTACAAAAGTCAGGGCAACGTTCTTGCGATTAGTTGTATATATGATAAAGTGTAGAGCTAGGGTTGTTCAAAAAGAAAAGACTGGAGATGTGGAGCATTGCAGTATTTTTTCTGAGATATTAAGATAATTATTGTTTCGGTGCGATATTTTGTCGATGTCCTTTTAGGTGAGATTTCGTCGATTTCATTTGCAGGAATTCGGTTTGATTGGTGAAGTAACAGTTTCAATGCCAGTATACATGGCATATAGCACTTCAGTTTGCGGGCCTGAGTTTATTTCAAGACGCCAAGGCAAAAAACCATACCCTATTTGGCGGAACGTCCCCGTATAGTAAATATAAGGGAGTACCCCCCCCCCCCCCCGGATTTGCGGGCCGACCAGGGTTTATTTACGGGCCTGGGTTTATTTGCGATCCTGGTTTCATTTGCGGGCGTGTGCAATTTGATCTGATGAACCAACTAGAAAGAAAACAACTTTAAACATTCCTGTCTTTTAGAAAATATTTTGGTTACTTTAAGGTGTTTTCGATCAGTACCAAAAAGTATGACGTCCCTCTGTCCCTGAGGGAGCATGCGTTCTATAATTACTATGTGATGTTTCTTGCTAAATTTAACCTTACTTCTTAACTCTTTAACTCATTCACTTTACCTCAAATTATCAAATTCCCCCTCATTTTGTATTTCTCCTCGAAGAATATGTCAATCAACTAACATCTAGCCTCCAAAGCAGTCGCTCCTATGTGTTGGTGTTGTCACGCAATACGAAACTCGTATTGCGTGACGACACAAAGGAGCGGCGGCTACATAGGAGGCTAACTATAAACATCATGATATGATATCATGAGCCCTTTTTGCCAACCCAGCTTCCATTAACATTTTTTAAATCACAAATTTAATTTTTCATGATCAACAAGATGATATATGTGTGACCGGGAGGTGTTTGTGTAACGTGATGTGCGGCTATCTGTAAGACCTTCGTCGATACGGTTTAACAATCTCTAGGGGCGGACCATTTGATAATTGATGGTGGGGTGGCTATTTGTTACTAGAAATAAGATAAGCTGCCAATAGCACACACAGTCGTACCTTTTAGGGATTGCAGTCATCCAAAAATGTTTATGAATTTTAACAGTTATTTTAATCTGTGCGTACCTTTCAGGGGTCGTTTTGAAAACCTACCGCCGATCACCACTACCACTTGGACAAATGGAGTACCCCTCCCCAGGTTGGGTGGGTTAAACCACCAAAAAATATCGAGCAAGGTTTTGATCCTAAAAAAAATATCGTACAACGTCAAAGACGGCAAAAACGTCGAGAGAACTTCTAAAAAGATATTGTACAAACTTTGGATTGATCTGTTCCCTCCACTCCCTCCCCCCATTAAAGATAAAATAGTCCCTCCCCTACAAGTATAAAAAGGGGTCATCAATGGCTCAAGCCTTTCATAGAATGTGAAACAAAACCCCGCGTACTCCAGCCGTATCCGGCATAGGTCTTGTACGCTTGGTGTGTTAGCTGCAACGTTGTGGTCACCAGAATACACAAACAAAGGAGCTAAGCTATGAAACAAGAAATGCGCAATGCGCGCTTACAGTGGAGTAAATTTAGTTTTAGTTTTTGAGTCTTTCGTGTATGGTAATCTACACACCAATCAACAGGCGGACAGAAGGTTTTATCAAACCTTGTTTTGGCTTGAACTCGTAATAAGATATAAAGGTTTGTTTCCGGCTCAAAGTGACCTTTTAATTAAGAAAAAAATGTACGAACGCTTAGAATAATAAACTGGACGATAATTAAAGATTAACCACTTAACAAATTAAAAAGACACTGATTGTTGATACCATAACAATATAAAGAAATACAATAATTGGTTTAAAGTAGGTTTAGCGGAAAATATCGTGCTATTATTCACGATAGTTTTTTTGTGGTATGTCCTCTTATTTACCACGGTTGGCGTCATCGAATCGTCTAAATTGTTGTGAATCCACGAGACGAAGTCGAGTCAAATTTGTTTTTTTACCACATTAAAAATATTTTTCTAGCAACCGTGGTATGTACTCTTATTTACCACGGCTCTCGACCAATCAGAAAGCGAGAAAATTATCAAATGTCGTAAAATATATAATATTAAATATGCAATTTGTATAGTGTCTATAGTGCCTATCCAAGTCTTTTACAATAATGATTAATAAAAGTCAACAAAGAAGCTAGAAATATCACCTTAGAGTCAAGGTAATGTAGACTGATATAAGACTAATTGCAGAAGGCGGATTTAAATAATGTGTTTTAATATGTTTGTAAACTAGAAGAAGAGCCCCCCGGGGACTCCGGGGAAAAAGTACCGGGGATGCTCGTCGGAAATTTTCAAAAATACCCCTAAAAGATACCGGAAGTCTTTTAAAAAGGGCGTGGCTGGATTAATTTTACCACAACAAATACCACAACAAATATTATTAAATAAAAACAAATTCAAAGATGTTTCATCAAACACTTACTACCGGTTAAGGTTTATGATGCACTTTTCTCCTTTTTCGACACCCTAAGAGATACCAAATCGCTGATTTTACCCCTGAGATATACGACGGGCATCCCCGGTACTTTTTCCCCGGACCTGTGATCGAGACATGGGAACGAGGTTGGTTCCATTATCGTACCGCTGACCATTTCTATCGCCCCTTCTCGATATCTGTTATCGTCGTTGATACATTCATACTTCTATTTGGTATCCGATTAGGCTGTCTAGTATCACGGTCAAGCTACAATCTTTCAACCTCGTTCACGGGGCCCTCTCCCTTCGCTTTTGGGAAAGGAGAGGGCCCTGGGAACGAAGTTGACAAACTCTAGCAGTATTCGACTGATAACCGTTGCTCCTTATTGAACCTATCTTATCGTAACATGCAAAGCAGCCGTGATTTTGATCGGTTCAATTTTTCCCTCGTTCCAAAGCGAGGAACGCCTTTGCAGGCTAGTCTTATACGCTTTAAACTAGTATTGCCATGTGAAAGGCGTTTGTTGGTCTTGGTGCTTAGAACTGAGGATATACGTTAAAAATAGGATCCCTTACAGAGATCCTTCAATATGTGTGCTCAATGGCTGTGAGTTGTTATGATGTTTCTGCCACCAGTCAAAACTACGGGACTAATGTGGTCTATTCTTGATCCATTCGCATAAAAACTAAATGTTACTATTCACATTTAAAATCAGATTGATTGTAAAATGACGTCATTGTAAAAATGGCCTATTAGTTTCTGGCTGACGGCAAAATCAATTTTCTCTTCACTTTATAATCTTGTTTGTGCGACCTATTGAAATCAATAGCAGTGTATATTGCATGATATTTCAATTGCTAGTCTGGTGACTTTTTTAAGATGAATAGCAGAACGTTCTATACACCTATTTCATAAATTGTTGTCGCTATTCAAAGCTACACTCCACGCTCTGGAGCCCCAAAAGGATGTCGGTATTTCTTCTCTTATTATCGATTTATTAACAACATATTTTGGTTGTGCGTGTTTGAGTTTATTGAGCATAACAAGTAGCTTGATTTTCAGAGCGGTCCTGAGTCTTACGCTATCACTTTCTCCGGCCCAAAGTGATAGCGTATAGGACCCAGGCCCGCTCTGAAAATCAGGCTACATAACAAGTTGTTGCAGTGGTATATGATAAACAAATACTTCTTAAAAACGTGTAATAAATCACAAGTTATGTTCATATTACCGACATCCTTTGCAGGCTACAGAGTGTGGACTGTAGCTTCGACTGACAGGAGTGAAACAGGACTATAAAATTAAAGTCGTTTATAGACGAACCATGATCGTTTCTTTTGTCACAAAAACACTAGTACTCTTATGATCTTCCGTTAATCAAACAAGTACATCGTGTGAAATCATTCAGTTCATCCTACAGTTTATAGTTTATTTTCAATGTGTTATCTGATGCTCTCGTTATGTAATTTCACGGGATAACAGAACCCACAATGAAATAGTGAAACCCAATTACAAAAAGATTACGGAAAAGATTACGACTGCGATTGTAAACTGTTATCGAAACAATCAACTACTTGAAAGTTTTTGATGTCTGTATTGGGCTTAAACAAATAGGGCGTGGTTCGTCTTAAAGACCTTAAAAGCCTGTTTCTAAAATACACAACTGCTAAGTAAACATTTAATATAGGATTAATAAAAACTCAGCAGACTATAAAGGGTTATTGTCATAATAGAAAAGGTTTATTTGACAACGGCCTTAATGGTACCAACTGTGTTTCTTCTATAGTCATGCCCCCTCCCCTCCCCTCCCAACCAACACACACGCGTTCTCATTTAGCCAAATCAGATAGATAATGACTAATCGCCTTTACTTGGATTTCACGTGCGACGTGTTTCAGCTCTCTTGATAGCACTATCGCTGTTCTAATGGTTTAGTAGCTTTACCAAGAGCTACGATGAGCTGTCTGAAAGTAGTTTATCATACCATCACGACCCTCGCCGATTGTAGATATTCACTTCATCCTTTACTAGACCGTGAAACAAGGGATAAAGGACTGAAAACGGTTTAGACCTCACCGACTGAACACAATTATTGTAACTAGTTCAAAGTATATATATATATCTTTGAACGTTTAGTTTGGTTGTTAAAATCAAATTTAGCCTAAGAAAACAGACGTTCTTTCGCTCCTCTCCCAAATGAAATATAGCAAAGGATTTACTGAAATTATAAAAACTCGCAGGAGTGTTTTATCAGGATTTAAACCACGAGGCGAAGCCAAGTGGTTTTAGACCTGATAAAACACGATCTGCGAGTTTATTGAACGGCTTAATAAAACTCCAAACTATATTTTGTGTTTTTGTAAAAAAAAATCAAGGATTTATGAAAGTTTATTAGAGAAAATTCAGGTTAAAATTATGTAAATTAGGGTGAATCTTTATCAGGATTTAAAACACTCGTCATGGTTACGATTTCTTTTGTCAATTTCTCTTGAACTATTAATCAGTTTTTTAATCATGGATAGCAACTGAAGTAAACGTAGCCTGATTTTCAAGCGGGACTGGGTGGGGATGAAGTGGTAGCGTAGGACCCAAGCCTGTCTGAAAATCAGGCTAAATAGAACCGGCTTTGGTTATGTTGGTACCAAAGTACTTAGGTTTAATTAATAATACTAACTCTAAGTTTGGGTGTTAATGACTCTTAAGTACTTTATGAACTGATAAACAATCACTGCAGCTCAACAGATTAGACACTGAATTGATAAGGACGAAGTCTTGGATTATTTCACTACAAAAACGGCTGAGTAGATACAAACCCAATTTTATAGCGAGTAAAGTGAGGTTAAACTCAATATATTGAGTACATTGTACTCAATGGCACATTTGCATTTATGTTTACACTAAATAATGAAACGTCGAAACGTCAGACATCAACACCATCAGTCTTTCTCAAGACTACACCACCCCGGACGATCATGCCTCATCTACAACTAAATAATGAGTTGCGTTTACTCACTATAAGGGGTGGACCATTTAACTTTTGAGGGGGGGGGGGTGGATGATTTTGAAAAAAAAATTTCCTGCACGGCCCGAAGGGCCGAAAAAAAAAATCCTGCAAGCCAAAATGTTCACTGAATGCCACTGAAATCTTTGCTCTTCTATAAAATAAATTGCGTGCACATGCCAGCGGGCTAAAAAAAAATTCCTGCACGGACAAAATCATCCACCCCCCCCCCCCCTCAAAAGTTAAATGGTCCACCCCTAAAGTGTCATCCTGAATGCATGTTAACTCAGTATACGGAGTTGTATCACTGCGGTTTTTTCAGTGTTTGATTACTGTATAGTAGTCCCTATATATATATGTACTAAATTAAGCTTACCGTTCTCATGTTAATCCATAAAAAATCAATACAAAAAATAATGGTCAATAATTGTTTGATGTTATGTCATTTTGAATTGTTTATTGACGATAATTTGTATTTTATTTATATTATTTTATTAGCTTTTCCTTCATACGAAGGCAGGGACACCACAAAAGCTTATACCAATTTTACTGTGGGCCCTGTAGTATGCTGAGACCTTAATTAAATTAATGTCAGGATAATTTTAATCGTTCTTTTATATTTTAAACCAGTTATCATCCAAACGACACGCCCTTTACTCAAGTGTCTATCTTAATTATGTTCAATTTCTTCTCAGTTGATATGTGTTGCTGCTTTGTTCAGTTTGTTTATTGCTTATGTATGCCGGTTTTACGCTCTAAAACTACAGTTGAAATAAATCAAAAATAAATCAAAAAAGTTTGGTGTTCTCTACTAAATATTGCTGGAGTAACAACATTAACTCATCCTGTATAATTTATAACTACTGATAGAAATGATTAAAACATAAATGAAAACTATATATAGCGAGTATAAACTAGTAACTGGCTGAAACGTTTCGGGACATTAGCAGTTTTATTAAAGACACTTACACAATGAGCTTTTTTTAATTAAAAAACATTAAAAAACAAATTAACTAAAACCATGCTAAAACTGAACATTTACATGTACCGTAAGGTATTTTAGCCTGGAAATTTTCGTCAAATTCAAAATGTGCGCGAGCGAGTATAAACTAGTAACTGACTGAAACGTTTCGGGACATTAGCAGTTTTATTAAAGACACTTACACAATGAGCTTTTTTTAATTAAAAAACATTAAAAAACAAATTAACTAAAACTGAACATTTACATGTACCGTAAGGTATTTTAGCCTGGAAATTTTCGTCAAATTCAAAATGTGCGCTCTTTCCTACCTGAACAACATAAAATCTGATATACGGTTTCAAATGCATGTCAATTGTTTCACTGTTCCTTTCCTAATATAAATCCCTTAATATCAAGTGTTTTGTCTTGCTTATCCCGCCGTACGTAGCTACTGTCACGTACTCTGACTTTAATCCTTTTGTTTTTTTGAGTAAACAATGTTGTTGGATATATTTTCAAGGTTTGGTTTCCGTGGACGGGCTTTTTGAACACTTTTTAACTAACTTAAATTAGTGCCGACGCGAAAGGGAACCTCTCTGCAAAAAAAAACGAGTAGATACAACTCATAATATTGAGTTAAACATGCATTCAGGATGACACTTTATAATGAGTAAACCCAACTCGTCATAAATAGTAAATATATATTGAGTAAAATCTGACTTTTATTCAAAAAAGCGTGGATCAAGGCATTTCGAAAAATGTCGTTTTTGCATTCAGTTTTTGCATTTTTGTTAATCTGGAGGGATCGAAGCTGTCTCTTTCTGACTCACCTAAGTCATATGTAGCATGTAAAAGAAGCCGGTCCAGTTCTCGAAGGGTATCAAACGATATTTACTCTGGAAGCAGTCTCTTATTGGATTTATCTCACCTCAGTCGTGTAGCATGTAGCTAGAAGCGTCTACCCTCGCAGGGTACCAAGCATTACTGTACCAAAATATTTATAGTAATATTCTTCATTATATCATAATTATAATTAACAAAACAGCCTTTATTGTGAATGTTTTTTCATCCTATGTAAGCCTAGTGTCTCGATTTTCGCATTTGAGTTTATATAAATTGCTATAGCCTTGGTCCAGCTCGTATAATTCTATCAAGTTATAATCCTATAGTACTGGATACTTATTCGTATTATTATTATTATTATTATTTTTTGGTAATATAAACTTATTGTTACTTTTCTCACAAGGAAGAACTCTGAAGGAGAACTAAGATGGATAACATACAGTCGCTTTATGATTTACCCAGAAGGACACCATAGTAAAGGTGTTGGTACCCTATGAGGAGCAGAGGTTTTAATTCTCTTACTTGTATGGAGTCACGATAAATTTCTTTTCTCATCAGTCCATATAGGTAAGAAATATAAAATATCTGCTTGCAGGGTAAGGTGTGGGTTGAAAATAACGTAAAAATTTATTCTAAACACCTATCAAAATATGCATGGCAAGTTTAGGCTATACAAGTGTCTTAATACAACTAGTTGAGTTAATTACAACTATAAGAAAGCCTGCAGCTAAAGAAGATTTACAGCATCTTTTGATCAAGACTGTACACGACTTTGAATGAAGCCTACACTATGGACGTCTTATTCAGTAAGAAAGCCTGCAGCTAAAGAAGATTTACAGCATCTTTTGATCAAGACTGTACACGACTTTGAATGAAGCTTACACTATGGACGTCTTATTCAGTAAGAAAGCCTGCAGTAAAGAAGATTTACAGCATCTTTTGATCAAGACTCTACACAACTTTGAATGAAGCTTGTACACTATGGACGTCTTATTCATGCAGTGATAACTATTCTCTGAGTACCAGAGGGTATTTCCATCTTGCATTGGCGTTTTGTATAAGATACTAAATACAGAAAAACCTCTGTTTTCAAGGTTATATTACTGAAATATCAAACAAACAAATAGAAAGTATTTGTTAGTATTTTTTCGCATTGTACGTAAAATTCTATTCATTAGTTATATTTAGGTAGGAGTAGGATATTCAATTGTGACGAAAGTTCTGTTTCCTTCTCCTGTTTCAAGTTTATACTGTTCAATAGTATTATTTTGTTGAAATTGTCTTATTGTGGCAAATGAATAAACTAAACTAAACTAAACAAAAACCTTAGCTATATATCATGAACAATTTCGATAACGCCGGCACTGACTACAGTAAGTTTTGTTTTACTATGTGGCTCTTCTTTCAAAACTGAAGAATACGCTCTTTAATACAGTCTTTCCAACACAAAAAGTAAACATACTTGTTCATAACTAACAACATAAAATAGAAAAGAGAATAGTAAAGAGTTAATTCTGGCATTGAACGATACCTGAGTACCACTGACCTAGAATGAGATTCCTCTGTAGTTTTTACTGCATTATATGCTTGCACAATGGTACAAATCATAAACCAATTATCTCATACAATTGTATGGTGGAACATAGAAAACGACTGCCTCCACTGGCTCAGCGACGAGCCCCAAACAATGGTGGGTTTATGTATTAAATTCTTTTTTGCTGTGGTGAATAAAGTGTAGCCAGATACCAAGTCAATCATGATCATATATTACCTTGTATTTATTATTTCTATGTGCGATATATACAAAGATAACCCATTCATTGCTTTCCATAATATTCAAATAATTTTGTAATTCTGTAATAATCTTCTTTTTCATAGTATTCCACCTTTATACATTGATGGTGTGATAACAAGGTAAATACTACATTCTCTGTGTGTTGTACGCGATATAGTGCAATACATATACTTCATTTTTGTCCCATTTGTTTCTCATAAAACCATAAATACATTCCAATCAGGTAAAGTCTTTTCGTGAATTTTTTGTACAAATTTAAAGTGAACATGTCCCGTTTTGTGTTGTTGTTGGATAAATGTTTCTAATATGAATTCTCTCCCGATTGCCATCGTTGCTTTATGTCAATTTACGGAGGGCGTCGATGAACATAGATCATACCTCAGAGTAAAGTGCTCGAACAATCAATCGTATTCTAACCATGCCAATTTCCAAACGTTCTAGAATACATGATCATTGTAATTCCATTGCCCAAACTTGCTGTGGCCATCCAGTGCGGCCACGTTTTCTGGGAGCTAATTCAGCGCTCTGCAAAATCAACAACATGGCACAACAAAGATTATGTTGATATCGAGAACATTACGACCAATTATGTAATTATATTAATGTTTATTATTCTTTCTAATCGTACAACAGACTGCGGTATACAGCAAAGACTATGACTATGAGTAGTAATCAATAGCATTTCGACGACAAAGTACTGAATCAGGTAGTGATATCTCGCTTTGGTGGACGTTTTTGAGAGTACTGATATAATCAGGAATGTTCGATACTGGTAACCATACTGGTTAATTAATAGACAGTTAAATAACAACATAGTACTCACTGATTGATCCCTTCTCTTTCTCTCTTTCATGTCACTCTGTAAAGCCATTTCTACAACGAACGTCTTCTTGGAGCATGGCTGACCATCTTTGGTCTCTTCGAGGACGTCCATTAAGTATCGTATGTAACTGATAGCGAGTCTTAACGTCTTAATCTTTGACAGCTTTGTATCCACTGGGACATTCGGTATGTGTTGTCTTAAATCCTCAAATGCTGAATTCATCGTTTCTGTACGTTTGCGTTCCTTTCGATTAGCGAGATTTCGCTGTATTGGTGGGTCACCGTGCTCCTCCAGTGTCGATTGATCATGGTCTACTATCGATGATTCTTTAGTTTCACTAGTCTCTTCAACGCTCTCAGTTCTTAGCATTTCGACTGGAGGGCGATTACAGGGTAACCTTGGTCACTTTATGATAGGCAGTACTTGGACTAGACATCTGATTTCAAATCATAGCAAAAGAACAGACGTTTATTTATCATTAATCTAGCTTATCTAATTTAATTTCAAAGACTTTATCCAATTAGAGGGCAGCAGAGGGGACATGGCATGATAAGACTGTGTTAACCTCTCTACATTCATACATTCATACATTCAATCGTGAACTATAGTTTCCTTCAATGTATCACAAAAAAATCGTTCGTTTAGATCTAGCGTTTCACGTGGGACCCAAAATGATATATTATGAAATGGAACCAATTAAATGCTCGTTTAACAACGTACACATGTTTGAAACGCCCTACTGTCATCAATTAATCTCTCTTCACCTCGATCGTTGTTTTACGACGGTGTTGAGCCGGTTGGTGTGTAGAAAGAAGGACAGTTCCGTCAATGTGGTGTGAAGGTGCCTGTAAGCCGTCCTGTAGCTGACCATCACTCATCATTGTGTAGACAAAAAGGCGTGGTTCTTGTACAGTAATTATACCCTATTATTCAACACCTGCCGAAGATGAGGACTATTCTACAGCTTTTGAGATGATGTATTTATTGAAATGTCTGGTATAACAATAGCTCTTCCTGATAATTTAGTAGCCTTTGACAGTGAACCACTTTGAGGAAGGGAATTTGGTACTTATCGTGTACTTGCTCCGTCTTGACAGATGTCAGATTAGGCCTCATGTTATTTCCGGTTCCAAATTTATTTCCACGGGGCTTTGGCTCAACTTTCCATCCTTGGAGGGGGTAAATAGATCGTATTAAAATGAAATTTTATAGACAACTTCCATATATAGTGGAAAATGAGTTTTTTCAAGTAAAGAGATATTTTAATATTTTTAGTTATTAGCACGGGCGTTCGTAACGTAAAAATATCACATGGCAACTAGCGAGTAAACTAATATACTTGGTCTAACTCTTTTACTCCGACGAAGGGCTGAAGCTCGAAGCGTCAGTAAAGTGAAAATTTTTTACGGTGTTACAAATTTTATTACCTATCTTTTCTACTGATAGAGTGCTTACACTATGTCCATGAAATAGAATCTAAATAGTTCCTACCTAATAGTTTTTATTTAGTGACTATTAGTCACTATCACTCAACTGGAACAGCTTTAGTAACAATACACAAGGGAAATCAAATACTCAAAACCATAGAAAGTTAATACTTTATTCATTGTGTATTTTTACTAAAGCTGTTCCAGTTGAGTGATAGTGACTAATAGTCACTAAATAAAAACTATTAGTTAGTAACTATTTAGATTTTATTTCATGGACATAGTGTAAGCACTCTACATAACTAAAATCATATGATATTTTAGAATAAATACACAAGTGATTGTATACAAAAACCACGCGCGGTGATTGCTTTAAAAGTTCATACTCAGTGACTATTCTCGATAACTACCTACAGAAATACACGAAATGAACCGGTTTTTTTTTTTTTTTCACAAAAGGCTGGTTATTTTTACTTCTTAAAAAAAATACTTTTGTATCTATACTAAAACAATTATCCACCTCAGTCTCAGTGATATCGAGGAATGAAAAACTTGACTCCGTCTCGGCTATTATTCACCGATATTCACTTCAACATTTTAAAACCAACGTCAGTTTTACATACCATTACCTCTGAGATTTAGTGCATCGCGTTAATTTGGGAGATCCGGCTTGATTTTGATAGATTGCAAACACTCCCTACTTTCACCCTCCGGATTCCGAATATTTTACTGGCTATTCGTCCGTGTTTTATTTTAAGGCTCATTTTTCTCTCGTTTTCCTCGGAATCCGGACGAAAAAGTAGAGTGAAAATCATAGCCTCAAAAGGGGATCATGCATGATATCTTTTAGGGTAGAGCTAATCGATTTTCATATGCACAGCTGCAATTTGTTCGTTATGTTTTTACTGTAGCCTCCTCCGCAAGAATCTTTTTGTAGGAGTCTGGGAACGAAGATAGAAAAAAATGAACACGAGGGGGGAGGGGTGCGAAAAAGACCGTTTAAAAGGGAGCCCAAATGTATAGAAAAGGAGTTGCCTGGGCTGGCTATGGTCCGTGTCTCATTCCCTTTTAAAATGAATTCCGGTATCTTTTGAAAAATACCCATCAGACCCAACCACCCCCCTGCTCCTCTTCTTGATGATAATGTGGAATGCAGTCTGCCATAAACTAGCATGCCTACATGGCTCTCAGGGGACGGGGAGGGGAAAGGTATAGGGAGAGATGAAGAAGGGAAGGGACTATTAAATTATATGGTTCTTGCAATCTCTCCTTTCCCTTCCCTCCCCTTTGCCTAGCCTACTACCTTTTCCCTCCCGCGCCCCCCCCCCCCCCCCCCCCCCCTATCCATCCTGAGCTAGTCATAAACATAAGGGTGAAACTCAAGGGTGAAACATTATAACTATTTCAACCTATTTCAATCAGTCGCTAATAGCTTTCTTTATGTTTGATCACCTAACACTACTGCCTAATATTCAAAGTTTTTGCAATAATCCTTTAATTAATTTATTGATCCTCACTTGTCCAGAATGTGATTGACAACCGGAAGATGGGATTCATCAAATTACAAATAATCGAACTACAACAACCACAACATGATTGAATGGTCGTCATGTTTAAAGATATCCCTAAGACAAAGCAATTTTAGTATGTGGACAACTCACAACGATCTATGTATATTTATGTAGATACCATACTTTTTCTCTGGGTGGTGTATACAGGTAAAATTACCATGAAAGAAACAAAAATTTATTTTGGCGCCAAATCTAGCCTAAGACTAGATTAAGACAAGTTGTCCCGAACTGCATCTGCTATATGGTTTCGAAATGGTAAGTTATATATGAAATATAATAGTTTTAATTGTTTATATAATGAGACTATGAAGAAGCAGGCGATTATTATAAAGCTAGCTTGATTCACTTGATTTTCACGTACACTGGAACGATCACAGGCGATCACTGACTAAATTGCACTGCAGAGGAAAACCTAACTGGCCCGGGTGGTACTCCCTTTATACAATTGGTAGGGGTGATCGGTGCTCCTTTTAGGGTTGAAACTATTAATTATATTCACTGTGCTTACCTTTATTAAAAAGTCCTTGCTCAAAAGTCCATTACGTAACATGACTCTGTACCTGTTTAAATAATAGAGGGTAAGTGGACTCTATTGTTAGGGTAGAGGGATATATTCTGTGTGTTTGTAGGTGATTTGTGATATGAGCTCATATGTCGTCTAATACACGAATAGATCGATATAGTGTAATGGTAGACCCAGTTTAACATAACTCATCAGGGGCTAAGATGTTAAACTGTTGTCATTATGGTAGATGACAAACGTGTTTCATACTCCAAGGCCTTAGAGCTTAACACTACACGCGGTTACCATGGATGTATACGTGTATTAGATGGGTGAAAGTGGTTGTAATTGTGTAAGAAAAGTGTTAGTTGAATGAAAACCAACCTAGGGTCTAAAAAACTTGACTGTGTAAATCTACGATAAAAAAGTACGAAATTATGCAAAAAACCAGCCTAGACACTTGTGAATAATTAAAGAAGTCTATGATAATTGTTAAAAGACTAAGAAAAACATACCCGGTGGGATAAAAGGCTTTCTTGTATTGGAGCTTGTTGGCAGATATCTTGCAAAATACATGTTGATGTTATTAGGCTTTGTTACTACAAATAAGATTAGTTGCCAAGAATATTGCACAGTCATACCTTTTAGGGGTTGAAATGCGTACCTTTTAGGAGTAATTTGCGAAATCGACCGACTTGGACAAAGGGAGTACACTGCAAAAACAGCTGAGTAAATACACCTCACTATATATTGAGTTAATCATGCATTCAGGATGACACTTCATAGTGAGTTAACTCAACTCATTATTAGGAATAAACACAAATGTAGACGGCCATTGAGTACAATGTACTCAATATATTGAGTTTAACTTCACTTTTACTCACTATAGAGTTGGGTTAACTCACTATAAAGTGTCATCCTGAATGCATGATTAACTCAATATAGTGAGGTGTATCTACTCAGCCGTTTTTGCAGTGTACCCCCAGATAACTGGGTCAAATACGACCCCATACGATCACAAGTGTTCGAATGATCTGTGGTGCGAATATTTGTTTTGTATAACTTCAATTATGGCACAAAATGTCAATCTCGCACATCACAGGTAGCCCAAGCTTTTGATTCGAGACCATGTACAACCATTAAGACAAAAAAAAAAATAAAGTCTGACTCAACAACAACAACAACAACAACAACTTTATTTGTACCATTCTCTCCTTGCATTTTTTGTATACAAATATATATAAATATTGAATATATATATATTATACAATTTTTTTTTTTTTCAAAATATATTAAAGAGAAGGAACAGGTTGCCTGCAATAACCGCAAGGCTAAATAAGAACAGACAACCTGTTCTATTTTATTTACAAAAAAGTAATTCTAAATTAGATGGCACAAGTTAAAGTTTCAAGTAGTGTTACAATTATTTTGGCACTAAATTAAGTGTAGTTATAACATTTTGTACAAAAAAAACGGAGAGGAAATAAAGTAAACAAAGAATTACACAGGCATCTATATATATGCACATGATCATGTGCAAACATATAGAGCTACAGACTCACTAGTCTTTACTTATCCCTTCTTTTACGAATTAGTAGCTTGGGCTTCCTGTGTTAAAATCCGTCAACAATGCATGCCGGCTATTGCAGTGCAGTATTCAGTATTCCCAGCTCAAACGTTTTGATGAAATACCGCAGGTTTTGTCTATATATTGTGTACGTACAATAAGACTGGATTCAACACAGGGCAACCTCATCCCCAGGGCCTTCTCCCTTCGCTTTAATAGAACGAGGTTGCACACAGGTCTATAGACTGCAAAACAGTCCCTACTTTTACGCGGAAACTCCGAGGAAGCGGAGAAGCAAGTTGAAGTTGCGGCCAGAATTCCATCCGATCGAACTTCAACTCGTTAATTTCCTCGGACTTTTCGCGTAAACGTATAGGGATTGTTTTGCAGTCTAACAGGTCTACTATTAAATGGAGGCCTGATTTACGCGCTAACCTGATACTTCATTAGCATAAACATCGCCCTATACCAAACATGCTACTGAGGAAAAGGACAGCAATTAACACCATAGACAAGCGCTATAAACTGACACTAGTCAATGTTGTGCAATATTTTATTGTTTCATTTGTATGTACATGAGGAGGACGAGAAGTTACAGGAAAAAAGGGGGTTAGGGGCAAACATTTCAATAATTTACATTTTAATGAGTTTACAATAATAATAATAATAATAATAATAATAATAAGTCTTTATTAATAAGATAAAAATACATATTCCATTTTACATCAGTATAAGATTAAAAGTATAGCAATAATAATAATAATAAATTTACAAAATACATCGATATTAAAAAAGACAAAATATATATAACTCTCAATATTTAAAAATTAGTCTCTCAATATTTAAAAATTATCTACTACTAAAAACGTTCATCACTCTTTCTGTGTTAATTTTAGGTCTAACTACACTAGGTTTTCTTAATGCATATTACATATTTAATTTATACAATCTATTTAATGTGACTTACCAAAGCTACATGGAAATACAATTGAAGATTCATTGGGCTAAGGTAAGATCATGTAACAGCGAATTCAAAAAGCGAACTGTTGGCCAATAAAAACTACAAGGAGACACCTTAATCATCAAATTCTTCCAACCCTCTAGCTCCCAAAACAAATGGTAGGCACCTTGCACTTAGAGGTCACATGACCTTCTCTCCCATAAATCAAGTATCTCTGTAAAAATGAGCTCCAAGAATGAAAATAACACTTTGGCATTAGTAAAAGTGCAAAGTGGCTGACTGGAGAAATGATATGGTGGTACTGAATTCTAACCTGATTGAGAAAACACATACCCTGGTAACCAGAGGCTTGACTAACTCTTTGCTCAAAATACGTGGCAGGAGGGAAATTAGTCAAGCCTCTGGTAACCTGATTGAGAAAACACGCTGTTTGACGGACTCGATCTTGCATCCCAACATGGACCCATATTTCTTGCCTCTATTGCGTACGTTAAACTAGAAAGTCTGATCATTTACTAACATTGACTAATATAATATCTATAGAGCTCATTTTTACAGATGTTTAATTTAAGTTCAACTCACCTATTCTTAACTCCTTACTTCACTTAGTAAGTGGTAGGGCAGGACGCAGTCTTTTTTATATATAGGACCATATTTTATCTTCATCTAATCATATTTTAAATCTCCTAAAAAACGTATTTTTTCGGGGTGGAGGGGAGGGAAGTGTGGGTGATTCATAACGAAACATAACGACTATTCGCTATAACGTCATTCCAGTTGTATGGACAGCAAACATCTCCTGTAAAAAAGAACAGAAATACAAAATTAATCAAGCAGTACTCTATACAAACTTTGTCTCATTAACACAACCTCGTTCCGATGGGCCCTCTCACTTTGCATTTCCCGCCCCACCCAAAAGCGAAGGGAGAGGGCCCTGGGATCGAGGTTGCCATTAACACTGAGTTTATATGATAAGGAACGTTGCGCGGCGAAACAAACTGCGAAGTTTGATATGGGCCTCCTGTGTTTAGAGCACTGGCCGCTCGTCCACCAAAGATCAATTAATACAGAAAGCCAAGAATAGAGAACATTTACAAAAACGGCTGATCGAGTAGATACAACACAGTATACTGCGTTAATTATGCATTCAGGATAACACTTTATAGTGAGTAAACCCAACTCATTATTGAGAGTAAACATAAATGTAGATTTGCATTGAGTACAATGTACTCAATATATTGAGTTTAACCTCACTTTTACTCAATAATGAGTTGGGTTTACTCACTATATAGTGTTATCCTGAATGCATGATTAACGCAATATACTGTGTTGTATCTACTCAGCCGTTTTTGCAGTGTAGAGTCCCCATTCTCTGTGTACTGGGCACAGTCAACACTAGTACTGATTTAATAATAGAAACAACAAACTAAAAGACTTCATGAACAATAGGTTTTTAGTACACGGAGAAGGACCCCGTTTTATCAATAGAAACTAGGACGAGGGGGGAGGGAAGGAGAGACAATTCTAAACAGTCTCTATTACGCGATAGCTCCAACGAAACGATATAAAGTGTGATCATGTTGAGTGCTGGTCGAGGAAGAATGAGGAGAGGTAGCATCAATCTGGACGTCGGTCTCAATCCCAATGTATTTAGATCGTTTTGTCGGAATCTTCGTGTAAAGTGGCTATAGAAGCTTAAGCTGTTCTATATATAGTTTCTAGACTATTATCTCTTTACTACTTAATGAGATATTAATAATTAAGGCAAATATTGAAAGGATACTCAATGACTCAGTTTTCACATACATGCATGTATAGCATTTATGAAATATTCAAAGTATGTATCAAATTTATTAAACATACAATAATTAATAAGAGTATAGCAATCCGCATCAATCATATGTGTAAGTAATTAATATAATACAATTGATCACTCTATTTGTCGATCATGCATGAGCTATACCTATCTAACGTAACCAAAATAATACCCTTCTAAACGATAAAAACAGTCATTTTGTTAAATTGTTGTAACGGGAGTAAAGATTTTTTTTATTGAACGTTTCAATTCAGTGTTACTAGCCTTGCAAGCAGCCCTATCCGCTTTACGTGAACACTCTATACTGATGTACGAAAAACTAATGACTTCAACGAAGAAATACTAAGATTGAACTAGAGAAATATGCGGAAATGAAAGAGTTCAACAATTTGCTTGATCGAAGTTCAACTCCTTTTTGACAGTGTAATTTTAGATATAAAACATCCCCTAATAAGAATATATATATATATATCTAAGTAATATCTATACATGTATGAAAAACTAATAAAGCACAACGATAAAGCAGGATAGCAGGAGTTCGTAACATACTCAAAACGAGTTCAGTGTAATTTTAAATAAAAAACAATCCCTTATAAGAAAAATATCTCAGTATTGACCTAAAGCTTGTACAAAAGTTTGTCAGGTAAATTTACGCGCAATATACTGACTGATGCAGTGAGAACGCTCATTTTCCTTGGTTGAATGACAAGAAGACATTTGTGGCTACAAAAACCTCTGTAGACGCGGGGCTAATACAGATAGCTTTTATTATATGTTAGATTCTAGAAAACGAGGTAGCAACAGATTGCCTCTCTAGGAATGCCTTATCAAATGATTGTCTCATCAATAAATAATTAGATTTTTAACCAAGTATATATCTTTACATCTGCGAAACAGACCTCTAGTTTTATGTAAATATTCTAAGTTTATGGAGAAAAAGCAGACATTTTGCACTAACAAAACCCATACTTTTTGCGATGCTGTTAGTGTGATTTAAAGCTACGTTTCTGTAGTTCGGGGTGCAATTAAGGTGTGTGTACACAAGGAAAGGCCACACCTTGACTCTTTCTGTGGCGTGCACACCCTAACCAACTTTCAAAAAAATGCACGAGTTTCTTCAATTAAAAGCCAAGTTGTTAATTAATGAATTAGTGTGTGTAAAACCTAGATAAATGATAACATATCATTCTAATGGAAAAAGTAGGCTTTACCTTATGTACGTCATTCATTCATTTGAAAGAAACCGTTATAAATGCTATCGTCCAAATCTACCAAAGTACATTTTATTAACATCTGCACCTATTGAAGGAAAAGGGCTGTCCAATGCCGCGATAGATCATTCAAAAAAAAATTACTAAACTATTAAACACGGATAATCAAAGAGTTTAAATCATGTTATCTGTAGTTTTGACTAATAAGCATATTAAACTTAACATCTCCAAAATTACATACTTGTTCTAAACGAGAAGCAAATGACATTAGCAGCTCAAATCAGGATATGTATGTCCTTAACTCTTTACTCGTGGAATGTGCTATCGCATTAAGCTTTGTAAACTTTTAGTGCATAAGTTGGAAGGAAAACATAAAACTTTAAAACCCTTGTAATTATATGATTGTTAATGGTATTAAATCACACGGACAATTTGTTTACTGAGCATTAAGATAGAATCATAGTCAACAAGAACGTAATAATATTATTGTGATACCAAAAGTGAGTCGTGTTACCAATAGATACTTGTAGTAATGAAGTAATATTAAAGACAAAGATTTATTCTAGTAGTATAACTACTAAAAAAATCTTGAAAAAGTAATTGCTTTTAATATTAAAAAGAAATAACTTTTCATTGATTACTACTTGTCATAGTTAAAAAATAAAAACTCCAAAGCTTTGTATGCCTAATTATTTGTCAGTGAATAAAAAAAGAAATACTACAGTTGTACTGCATGGAGCCTGTTCGTCTGTGTTTATCTCTTTACTTCATTATTTCATATCTAATATATATTTTCAAACAAAAACTCAATACAATGTTTCTTTACTAGAAAAGAAAGACGAACAAAGGGGAATTCTGCTTTAGGTTATCGTGAGAATCCCGCCCTTTTCAGACAAAGATCACGCTCTAGTGTGGTTAATGATGGATGTGATGTGATGATGGACTTTATTAGAACTCCACGTATCTTACTGAGACTTTGATTAATCAAAGCAATAGACTGCGAGCAGTCCCTACTTTTCCCTCCGGACTCAAAATTTTAACTTCATTTTTCTCTCGATCGTTTTCCTCGGAATCTGGAGGGAAAAGAAGGGACTGTTCGCAGTCTATCAAAGCAATAACTATTATAGCTATATATATATACATATACTCTTGCAATTAGAGAAAAATATGTAGTAATATATTACATTTATAGTAATATCTTATAGTGTTTATTCTGTATATCTAATGATATGCAATTTTTAAAGCTGCTAACAACATCCAAAATATAATTTTTTTGTTATTTCTGTTTAGAGTTTTTAGAGAATGAAAATATTTTTTGGCATGATCTCATTAGATAATTGTTTATTTGTATAAATGTAATCTATATATAACCTTTCTTCGATCGTGTATCGAATATATTTGATAGCTATCATTATAAAAATTCACAAAAATATTATTTGAAATTTATAATTACAAAAGGAAATTATATATTCACCACTAGGTCTTTTCAGTTAAATCTAGTAAAAGAACTTGTCTAGACATATATGTTGGATATATATACATATAAATGATATACACATACATACATATACATATGATAGCTGTATATAATGCGAATGATCAATTTAAAGATCATCATGACTGTAATATCTTAACAAAGATTATAACACTGGGGTTGAATTCTAATCGAAAAGAAAACGACAATTAAAATCAAATTAAAAAAACTAATCCATCGAGTTGATGAAGGTGATTATCATGCTAGTCATTTAACAAATAGAGGATATTACATGGGCGCGCGGAGATACCAATGTTATCTTCGAGTGTTGAAATGATCTCTCACGAGTGAGCGCTGCGAACGATTAAGAGATTTTCAACACGAGAAGATAAAACTCGTATCTCCAAGCGACCATGTAATGTTCTGTTTATTATATAATTATCAATGAAAAGAAAAGGAAACATTTTATGACACAAGACGTTTCCGTAAAGCTGTGTAACCATGGTGATGATATTTTCACATGATATTTTCACGTGTAAAGATATCACATTTTTGATTCAGAGAAATATAGATATTTCATTGACAATTATATAACAAACTTGAATATCCATGCAATAATAATAACACTATAGATTGGGAAGGAATGGATCAGGGACTGAGGAGAGGGGAACGCGGTTCAAAAGACCTCGCGATAGACTGGGACTGAGATGGAGAAATCACTCGGAAGAATAGGGAGGAAGGTACCCTGGAAACCAAAGGGTTTCTTGATCTAGTATTTGTATTTATTTAACGTTTGTGTTCGTTATCTCTCGTTGCTTTACACCATCAGATTTACAGACGCTAAAGCAAGTAGAAAATATCCTCTGGTACCCAGGGTAGGAGGAAGGAGAGATGTCTAAAGAAATACGAGAGCTCTGAATGTGTTTTTTTTTTCACTGAATATAATTGTTCCATTCATTGATTACGCTTGTAGGAAATCAAGATATTGTTGAAATGCCAAAACACGTGACGATCTCTGGATTAGAAAGTTTATTTTACCAATGATTATGAATGATAATATCATTAAATAATGTCTTATTGCTTACCTCGCTACATTGAAAAAAGGGCAAAACTGATATTTGAAAATGTCCTGTACCAATATAGAATAAGATGGCAATAATGAATTGTAGTTTGATTATGGTTAAAATCTAACGAAAACTACTGAAATACATTGCATGAATAAATTTGAACAAAGGTCGCCGTTGATAATTGATAATTTTGGCGTTTTAGATATCAGTTTCAAAGGTTTCCTAACAAAATAAACATCTATATTTGAAATTGGCACTAGTGTAGGAATTCTGCTTTTCTTATATTTTATAATTTCTTAGTTCTTTATCAAGATTCGAATCAAAGCAATGGCATGTGTTAACCTGATGAATCTTACGACTCAAATTAACTGGGATTTTCCCAGGAGGTTCTCATTGTCCCCTTAACGAATATCATCGCCGGAGTAATAATTATGTTTAGAAACACTTGTTTAAACACCAGTTAACTGTTGAAGAACACCTAAAAGACCACATTATTACTAAAGCTGCCCTTTTTTCGTCCATAGAAATTGTTTTCTAGGCAGCTGCAGGATACTATCAGGACCTGTTTTGCGGCGGGTACGGTAGCCACTATCCGTGAACAACTGACAAACCAAACCACGTGCTAGAATTTTCCATGTGGCACTAACCCGTAACTAACACAAATAAATCCAAATAAATACCATATTAAAAGCCATGAATACCTCATTTTACAACCAGTTTTATTGCACTTCTTTGTTCCATGGTTGATATAATTACACTTTAAACCTAGTTTTCGGACACTTGGTTCTTTTCCATTATGGGTTTTTAAAATAATTTTCAGTTGATTTCGATTCAGTAATGATTTTACGAGTACTTGGATTTCAGTTGTTGTTTAAACTATTCGCGAAAAATTCTATGAATATTGATAGTAAGTTGAAATATAAATCACGTTCTGAAAAATTAATTTTTCTGCACTTTAAAGAAAATAGTTTTAATATTTTAGTTGTATTAGTGTTGGGTATATTAAAACAATAAAAAATATATCTATTTTTTTGTCGTCGTTGTAATCACTGTTGATTTGATGTGAAGCAGTTCGGGCGTGGAAAATGTTCTCTTTTAATTTTTAAAAATTCTCATCGGTTTTATTTTTACAATTTCAACTCAAAAATGCTCTTGAATTAATAGGCAGTAATTGGGAAACGTTAGCGAAAATATTCGCTTTTTAATTGGTAAATTACAATTTATATAGTCAATTCCTCACGGACGGTTTGTTGCTCTGTCAATCATGTGACTTTTTAGATGAAAACTAATATGAAAAGTCTCATTAATCTTGATGATATAATAATCTTAGATTAAGGTGACAGCGTTCTTATCGAACATTGAAATGCTATTTTCGTCAACTAGTTCGTATGAATAGAGTATGTTAATCGAAGTACCATTGACGTTATTAATAAAACTACCTAGCGAGTACACAGTCAGTCATTGGAGTTATTGTTTTCCTTGCCATTGAGGAACTTTTAAATGAAAAAAAAAAACATCTTTAAATGTTAGAGATGAAAAAACCCTTAGAATTATAAGAAAAACCTGTGAAATCTTACAAGTAAACTAAGACATTTCCGGCTTAAGCAATATATTTTCCTTTTTTTTGTAATATTTTATGAAATAAACTATATATTAATAAATGTTATATTGAAATATCATAGAAATATTTGATGGTATATGACATTTTTATATACATATATAGCTATAGTTAAAAAAGATTATAATAAGCGTATTTTGTTGGGCGTTCAAAAGTCCATCTCTTAGGGAATTACAGCATAAATTATAAAATCATCAATACGATTATATAACTGAACATTAACATTATGGCAATTTGCTCAGCAAAGAGGTGTGAATTGACTGTGAAAATACGATTGAAAACGAAGTCTGAGAAGACAGTGAAAAGGCTAAAGGAAATCGTGCGATGTAATTTCAGTTGTTTAATTAAACTGAGAAGTCTTTTTAATAGAATGATTCAGTGTTATATTAGAAGGACAAAACTATGTGAAGGCTGATAGCCAAACATCCCGGGGCGGTCAATTGTACTGTTGTTCTCCAAACTCACGATGTAGAAAAAAAACTTGATTGTTTTCTAAAATGAGAACACCATTTGCAATGAATAATTGAGAAAAAAAGAGTGCAAATTCAATAATATTTAACTACCAAATAGTGGAGTTTATTTATGTATTTTTTAATGTTTTAGTGGGATGGCGCCGACGATTAAGAATATGCAAACAATCGGCTAAATTAGAATAAAAAAACACAATAATCAAAACGGAAGAATATCCTTGAAAATATAGGAAATAATAAATAAAAAGCAATATAAAGGCGGGATTCTTATGAGTAAAACATTCTTGTTGTTATTCTAATGAAGTTGGAGGGATTTTCATTATTACTTCGATGTTAATTTAGCTAAAAACGCCAAAGACGAGACAGAACAACTTCTTTATTGGCATTGATTCCAATTAAACTACTGCCTCGAAGCATTGCGGTATTAGAATCTTGATAAGAAGCGTATAAACCTGTAAAATCTTTGTCCGTTCGTATTTTTTTGAAAATAATTTGAACGTTCAAGTCAATATTATATTCAACTTAAACGCGATTTTACTCAAAACTAAATAATTCCATTCAAACAGCCAGGATTTATTTTTCTCTAAGTGATTTATATCAACACAATAAATTAAAGAATTCTAAATATATACAACTTTCAAGTATTTCGTTATTATGACGCTTGCTTTTCGTGTACGGGCTGCCTGTGCTTCTATGTGGATTACCAGTGTAACAATAAACAGCTTTTCTCCAATGACAATTTTTTCAGTTATCTTATAATTTTTTATAATTTTTAAAGTTTATACTTAATATTACGCTAAAGAAAACTGGTTTAAGATTATGTCTGACAAGTGACGCACAAGAAAACGAGCGACTATGTAGTGCGTAATTACAATAGCAATGTATATAATAAGTTTGTCTACCTTGAAATCGCAAAGATTGTGATTGTATTTGCTTAGAGATTATTAACCCTTGAATATATATTTTTATTGGAGTATATAATATCTTATCTACTCTTGATGGCAAGCGTGGTAGTTTGAGCGATAAATACTATCAAGGACACCGATCGAGTCGAATTTCTGCGCTTTCTTTTAAGTATTCAAAAATAAATGCAAATAACGGAGTGCCAGTTTGAAACGTTAATCAGATCATGTATAAATTGCTTTTAGTTCTTCGAAATAGTGATAGTTTGAAATTTTCCCTCTAAAGTATATGTAATGCCATTATTGAAATGTCAATTTCGCTAGACATCACTTCATGTATTCTTACGTTTTTTCATATTACTATTATTACTATTATAGTTTTTTCATATCGAGAACGTATGCGAACAATTGAAATCTCCTTGGAATTTCCATACCAATTTTCATTTGAGTCTTGTCCAAAACCAGCCGGCTTTGAATACGGACACCTGCGTCCTCCAACTTACCCGCTCCTAGTGAATTTATCCCAAGGGACAAGCGAAAAATTGGAAAACTAGTTGTCTATAGATTGATTGGGAAGGGCTTTATTCTTTACTGCAAATTGAAACTTCTAATTTTATTGTTTGAATGAAATTGTTGGTGATTCAACCGGAAATAAATTGACTTTCTTCTCAGTGTGAATCGTGTGTTGTGTTGGGAAAACAATCTTATTTTTAGTTGATAGCCTACAGGTCGAACGAATTCGAATGAATGATCACCACCGAACATCAGCGGATATATTACATAGAACGTTTGATCGTTGAAACAACAACTCTTGAAAAGGCTCTTCAGTAGTAACCTGAATAAAAGAGCTAGTAATATACACCGCGTGTTTGATTACAGAGTTATTTTATCTCTCGAAGCGTAGATTGCACGTCCAAGTAGTATCACGGCGTCCATTACAATAGAATGGAACTAATCGAAATGAAAATTGAAAATTCGACATCAAAATAAATTTTGAAAGAAAGTATTACATTCGTGTATTTGTTGATTTAAATCTACTTAGTTCGTACCTTTGATAACCGTCCAAACTTGAATCTTCGTAAATAGGATTGTGTTTCTTAAAGACACAGATCCTGGCTTCTTTTGTTAGATGATTTGAAGTTCAAAAACAGTAATTCGTACGACAGCCCGTGAGAATTTGAACAAAAACGAGCGCGCGTCGACTCGTTTTAAAGGAGACTTTCTTTGTGTTTGCTTATCGAAAGGCTGTATTAGTTTTCTTAGTAGCGACAGTAAAGGTATGCATACATGAATATCAGGAAACAGCCAAACTGTTTAGTTATGTACGTGTCTTTGCTGTGTATTTTTAATGGAATACTTGATCAACTTTCTACATTATTAAAGCAGAATCGATTAATTCATGTCAAGTCTGGGAATTTCTTCTTTTTTCGGAATCATGGAAAAACGGGAAAATCTCTCTCAATTGATAAAAAGAGAACCTTAAAAGCAATCTCTTTTAGCCGTGCTGTAATTCGTAGCAAGTATCGACGGGTGTTGTTTTAATACGGCGTCACCACATCATTCAAGCATTTTATCACAGTACAGTGGTTATAGGTTAGTTTATTTTCTACTCTCGTATTTGCTTTATGGTTTGAAATAAATTCATTGAAAAAGTAATTATTAGTTGGTTGTGAATTACCCTGTGAAATACGCAAGCCATTCAATAGCGTCAAAAACAATCCTTTAATTGAAACTGAACATAAAAATTTGTCGTCAAAATCGCAGAGTTCACGCGTATTCCATCAGAAGAAATAAAATCTAATGGATGCCAAACAAGACCAGCTGCTTTTGCATCTGTTTAAAGCAGAAATATTGATGGACTTGAAACATTTTATCACTGCCGTAGATTTGAGCGTCCAAATATCAATCATTCGCCCTTTTTGTCTCGAGTTTGATTCGACATTAGCTATTCCGCTACGGCAGTTCAAACTACTATTACTAAATATTAAAGATTTGCTCGGCTATGCTCGATAGTAAAGCAATTATCACCAACATCTAAGGGATCTGTTTTGATAATCTCAACTTCTCTTCTTTGCTATCACATGTATTGTAAAGAGTGGCAAGATTTATCACTATTGTTTACGAACAGTGAAGCAAATAGATGCATCTCTTGAAACTAATTTGTAAGGTTTTTTGAAAACACTTGTTTTAAATAGAATAAAAAGCCATTCTCGCGTTTTGTTGACAGTGAAATCATTTGCACGCATCAAGGGCCCAATATGAAGTCTCGGTTTTTTCGATTCATGAGTAAGCACCCTTCAAACTATAGGAAGATTTCTTATTTTTTTTAAGAAAAAACTGGAATAATATGGATGTAAGTCTTTAGAAATGATCGCGTACATTCTCTTTTTTGTTTAATTAGTGTGTTTTAGTGTTCGTCGCATGGGCTGGACGGGAAAATCAGCGGGTGGGTTGAAAGTGCGAGTTGTCACCCAGTTCGTTGCTTTTGCTGCCAGCCTCAAAGATCCACCGCCTCACGACCATCAAACGACGCTATCTCGACTAAGACAAGAAATACCATCACACTAAAACCAACAAGAATGCATAAAACCAAAATGTAGTGTTAGCGCAAATAGTCGTCTGTCAATAGTATTTATTGTGGATGCGACTCACTTTGCGTGGACTTGAGCTTCATTAGTTTTGCAAAGTTTATTTTGGTCTATTAGTCGTCGACCAATGGTATCTGATAATCACTGTCATTATCAGAGACCATACCGAGATCATTAGAAGCAACACTAGCTCTTTCATCAGCCTAATTCTCTCTAGTTTGAAAGGCCTCTTTCAATCTGCCAATCAGAGAACAGCGTGGAAGCGACGGCGCGTTAAACACATGTATGAGTCGTGTGCCATCAAATAACGAGATTATTATTCAATACTTGGGAAAAAACACCTTTTATCCCATTGGTCTACAAACTTGTCCATGAGGAGTGTAAGTGCGCTAATGAAATTGAATAAACCTACTAATTGTTTTGGATCGATTTGTCGAACAACAAAATGTTACACTTCAACACACTTGCATGGCGGCAAAATAAAATTAGCAACATAAATAGTTATCATTGATCCATAGAAAATAGCCGCTAAGAAATTATACATTCCTCATTTGTATATGCTATATTCAAACAAGCTCAGATATAGAATTCGACCATTATGAGATGCTACCAATTTGACCCCCTTTTCCCAGATGGTTTCAATATGAGCTATTTCTACTATAAACCTTCCCCTAAACCATGCCTGGCCTCGTTTTCGGGAACAGGTTCAGCTGTCACTATGCGCCTGCGTAGTATGAATTTTTAAAGAGCGCATGCGTAGCGGGTTCTGAACAGGTGCATGTCAAGTGCAAATGTTGTTAACACAATGATAATGATTGTCTCTTTCTTTTACGAGCACTCTGACTGCATTTAAAGACGTCTTCACGTCATGACAGTAGGCTTTAGTTGATGTAACTGAGTTAGCTCAAACATGAACCGCGACTCGCTCCTCAACAAGAATCTTAGTCCTCCACTGTCCCGGATATCAATATCAAATGGAAATTCTCTCTCCAACTCGTATATTAGTAATTCTGTTGGAGGCCAATTCAAAGAGCCAAGTTGGATCCCTTCAATCCGTGGCTCCAATGGATCGGTAAATATATAACTTCTTTATTATGCAATTTTGAAGAGCCGTTTTTTTAACGGATGTAGATTACTTGTAATGAAGTTCCATGAATTCTTGTGTAAAACTATTTGACTATATTGAACTGTTGTAGTAATTTCTTGTTTTCTCATTTTGTTATTTTAGTTTTCATTCCCGTCAAGATCGGCAAACTTGGTACGTGTGGTAATCAGTCAACGCTAATAATGATTTGTATTTCCGCTCTTGATTCAAACTGAAACTCACGATTATTTCTTTGTCTATAGATTCCTCCTAGCGTGTTTGATACTTTCGACGATTCCCACTTGTTGTCTGTACAGCAGCCCGAGGCTTCGCAGAAATACTTGACTAAACAATCGAAGCAGAGTTACTCCATTCCTGGTCTACATGCAACACACGCGCCAGACACGTATGATGCGCACGATATTCTGGACCAAATATCCGCTTCTCTACAGCCATCATGTTCAGTTAGTGATTCGCCGTTTGATAAACCGTATGAAACACAATCTCCGCTCAGCCTTGCTGCGGCGGGACACTCTCTACACACTATCCATGCTTCTCTTGGAACTCCTAATGATGATATGAACCCTAGAGAGCTCGAATGGTTTGCAGAAAGATTCAAGCAGAGAAGAATTAAACTTGGAGTAACCCAAGCCGACGTTGGGACAGCTCTTGCACACTTGAAAATCCCTGGTGTTGGTTCGCTGAGTCAGTCGACTATCTGCAGGTTCGAGTCTCTCACTTTGAGTCATAATAACATGATGGCTTTGAAACCAGTTTTGACGGCATGGCTCGAAGAAGCCGAGAAGGCCTACAAAACTAAACAGATGAACAGTGCTTTTTTACCAAATTCTGACAAGAAACGAAAACGTACATCTATCGGAGCTGCGGAGAAACGTTCCTTAGAAGCTTATTTCGCTATGAACCCTCGCCCATCTAGCGACAAGATAGCATCTATCGCAGAGAAACTAGACCTTTCAAAAAACGTAGTACGGGTATGGTTTTGCAATCAACGGCAAAAGAAGAAAAGAATGAAGTTTTCTGTGCATTAACCAACTCAAAATTACTCAAAGAATTCGTGGGAATTTTGGCTAACTATATCTTCAAGTTGGACTCAAAATTCTAATTACAAACTAAAAATATCGTGGAAGCAAGAGAAAGGATTATTATTGGCATGGAACTGCCAATGTGTACTTTAAATTCACATCCATGATTTTACCACAAGACTTACAAAGTGAGAAAACCAAAATATACGGTGGATAAACTCAGATGTAAAAAAAAAATTCTACTGTTTACAATGTCATCGAATGGAAATGTTTTGGATGGCTGGCGGCAAACAATTATTCACCTTAATAAGAGCGCCTGATTATGACAGACTCTAAAATTCCGTAACATTCTTTATTTCCGCTCCAGTACAAGATGAATTCGCTGTTTTTTACTGATAAGAAAGAATTGTTATCGTATTATTTCTTGTTATAAAAGGAGATTGACAATTATCAGTGGAAAACTTGCAAGAATGCGCTCCCATGCACACCTGCGATGAAAAGAAAAGCCAATTCTGGTGTTTGAATGAACTAGAATTTATTCAACCAGCTATATGTAAATTGACCAAGTCTTTTAAAACAAAATCTGTTATATCAAACAATATTGAACTTTCCATTGACGGTAAAATGAAAGCCATGGAAATATCTCGTCGATAAATAGCATATCTTAATGTTTTTTCTTCAAGCATAATCTCATAAACTACTTTTCAATTCGTTGGTATGGTACGCGCGATGTCGTAACAGTATTAACTCTATAGAAATTCAATGAAGGAGTCAGTATTACCTTCAGTAGAAACGTACACACTTTGCTTTTAAAAGTGTTATGTAGAGTTTGAAAATATTTCACTGTCAAACTCAAATAACTCTAAGATATATATTTTAAAATTTTGTATGTCTAAGGAAACTTTTATGAGTCCTATCCTAGTGTAAAATACTTCGCCGTATTTCCGGTAAATATAGTTGTTCTTTCAAGCTCAATTTCCAAATAGTGAATTAAGGCCCGAATTCAATGAGGCCATCGCATCAGTAAAAATTTTATTTATCTCTTGAAAGATTTGAAATGAATTGTGCTTAAATTGGCCTCCAAGTTTTAATAAAGCAGAAAACAAGAAATCTTTGTTGGCTTGTATGTCTTTTTTTAAGTAAGACTGACCACCCGTTTCAACTGGTCGCCATTTACAACACGCGCCTTTCTTGACTTACTAGAAACTATATTAAATCTCTTTCAACGATGTTCTTCAAGTTTCCCCGTATAATTTGTGCGCATTTACAACTAAAATCTAAGAAAAGATGTGTGTGGTAATTGAGTGAAGCGATATGCAAACACAGTCCACTGTTAGTATTAAACACTTCAAATCTTTTGAAAAGCTTCGTTTTCTTTATTTAAATTTAAAAACGAAGTGGTCAATTTGGCGCCTCGTCTACTTTCTCCAACTGTGATTTCTTGTTGTAAGAAACTGGACGAAGTTTAATATTTGTACTTCCTGTATAAAGCCGGGAAATAAGAAGCTCTGGCTGCAGGTGCAGTCACAACCACCCGCCAAGTTTCAATTCTTCTCTCAAAGAACGATTTCCAATAGAGCTTGCTTGGTTGATTTTCAATTGCTGTTTTGTATATCCATTCACTAAACTCACTCAAACTCGTAATATAAGCATTTTTTCATAAATAATAAACACATTTCATTTAAAATTCTACTCTGTACAATCAAAAAGGGGTAAAATGGTTGCGCTAGTAGTTGTATATGTATTGCGATAAAAGAACTCAGCCAAATCACTCGACCAGGGTGTATATGGTTTAATATCGCCCTGTCGCCATGTTTTCATGTATTGGTATTTCTTCTACACGTGCTGTGGTGTATTCGAATGTACTGTTTGTCTTAAATCGTTAATTATGTACAGAGAAGTCATCTTAACGTACTAGTGAGAGAGAAAGGGGATTTCCGGGATAGCTTCGTGTATTTTTAGACTGATATTGCCATTGCGCCATAAGTGGTTTTTTTTTTGACAATAGCTACGGTGGGGATAGGCAAAATACAAAATTGTTGAGCGACGCAATTAAGCCAGATGTTGTTAGAAGATAAGAGACATTTTTTCTCAAAAAACTGAACAATATGAATCGTGAAGAGAGTTTTTATACGAATTATTTCAACTGACTGACTGGCATGTTACAGAATGAGGTTATAAACATGACAGGATGGGGAAGAAGCGTTTATAGTGTTGGTTTGGGCAGAATAGTCCTGTAGTTTTAAAATAATAACAATCAGCCAAGCTCCCATAGAAACCAAGCTTGTACTAGCTAGCGATGGATTCATTGAAATACCATGGCAGGCGGTATATTTAAATGACTTGTCGTAGCCAAGAAATCCTTCACATTTTGGACTTCACAAACAGATGTTTCGCTTATGTTGACCAGCAAATATAGCCAGAATCTTAGACCCCATTTTACAAACGAACGATTCGGTAAATATTAGTCAATTTTACCAAAAACGAAACAAACAGACAAAGTACTTTTCAAACGAGAAATTTTCAGACTGGAAGGTCGTTATATACAAAGTGTCAATTGAGAACTAGTTAGCACTGGAAAGATGTCTGACAAAATTATATATTTATTTTGTTGATTAAAATGTGACAAGTTTTGCAAGCAAAAATCCCTATTTCACATGCTATTTATATTGTTTTGAATAAGGCTACGGTTTTAGCTTCAAATGAACTCGACAAACGTGCACAATTATCACGCTTCGGAACCCTGTTGCTTCCCTATACACAAATAACAAAAATTGAATATTTTTCATCGACTTTCGTAAAAATATTTGCACATACTTGTTATATATATTTGCGATAGCGCGCGAGTGACATGGATTTGAGTAAAAATTATTGAAGAAAACCTCCACACCTGCTTTGATGCTGGCAAAGCTATCGAAAATATCGTGGTAAGGGGCTTAAATGTTGTGGAATTAGTTTAGCTTAAGAGCAAAGTGTCTACCACAGATTTGCATCGCTACAGACAAAAACTCAAATTCCTTAACACTGCTCTGTAAATAAATGCTATAATTCCTTTTTCAAAACCGAGATAGATTCAGCAACAATAAAATTACGTAATCTAGTAATGACAAACAGAATGGAAAGCGTGTACATAATCTCGGCCTTGTAAAGCTATGAGGGACAATAGATTGAGGTTTTAGACAAATCTTGAAAAATCTTAAAATAATGTCAATTTGGTCTGCTTTTTTAACCATATCCAAATGTGCCGATCATCGGGAAAAACCATCTCTGTGTTCAAGCAAGAAGATTTGTAACTTTATGCGAGCAAGAATACTTCTAAAGTCTCCAATTAATTGGACTTGAATAGGGCTTTAAAACTCCCGCATTTTTAGCAGGAGAACGACAATTCAAGTGCTACATAAAATAACAGATTGATCAGTATATGGTTCAAACTTTTGAAATGTTTGAATGGCGTCTTTGTGGCGTTCCTTTTGGAACATATGTAAAACAAAAATTCCTCAATTTATTCAAGACAGTTTGTAAAGAACAAAATCGATACACCTGCCTCAAGAAGAATGACGTGAAGTATTTCATTCTTTGTTTGAAGCTTTACTGTAATTCCTACAAATCGACTAAAACACATCCCCCAGTTTAGTTATATTATAGAAAATTGATTAAACCAAATGTTCATAAATGTTTTGTTTTGTCCGTGCGTTGTTGAGAGTGTTAAAATGAAGAAAAATCGAGTAAGTTTGGCGAGTGCTGCAGCGAAATGCTTGGTTTGCTGGCTAGGACACTGTACAATGGAATCGATAGTTTGCAGGTCGAAATTAGCGCCAAATGTTAATATTTCATGTGAACTTTTTAAAAAGAACACAAATTTTAATTATGTAAGACAGTGCTTGTAAAGATAGAATTATCAATTGCTCAAGTCTGTGCCAGCAAGTAGTGACATTTTTCTTGTTTTTATTGGTGCCAAGCAAACAAATACATTGAAGAATAATCTGGAAGTTCATCAGTTTTGTGTCGATCTCCTCATTTTCTCGACTATAAACTCTCCATGCTTGAACCGTTTAAGTTTAAACTTAAAATTAATCAATGGATGAATTTTAAAATATTTATATCGACAGGGAAAATATAATGCATAAAAACGATCAAAGTTAATTCCACGGAAGATGAAGCTCATTAACAACGTGTACATTTTTATTCACAATTGCTTTCTAGAAACGTTTTTAATGCAGTGAATTAGGCCTAAATTCCTTCAGCCTGTTCGCACTTTTAATTATGTTTCTGTGTCATTTTTGAAAACATTTTGGTAGAATGAATGTTCTACCATTGTTCTGTGCGAGGGGCGAGCAAAGAAAACGCGGTTTTGCGGTTAAATTCACTAGGTTTCTGGCAGGTGGAAAGTTTCTTTATGAAATTTGCTTGTTTGCGTCAGATTTGACAGATTTGTTCAGTAAACCAAGGAGAAGTTTTCAAGCGAATTTGATTCTACCATGTAAAAATACTTTATAAAATAGCTAGTCAGGTTTTCTAATAAAGATTTGAATTAGATTTACAAGTATCAGAGAAGTAAAATAATAATAATAAATTACAACTTCCAAAAAAATATGTTATGGGTTTTATAAAATGATTGTTTTCTAAAAAAAATTCATTTATTTTCAAATGACAAATTATCTTGTTCATGACATTTTATCTAAATAACCTCTAAAATCATCTTTCAAAACATTTCTTTCTTCATTCACAACCAGCTTTCAATTCATGCCAGTTGTTATTAAGATTTCAAGGGCTATTTTTGTCTTTTCTTATATCAATTGGTGATTTGAGTTCGGCGCTCATTGAGTCGACCGTTTTGAACGGATAAATACGTTGTTAACTTACAAGTGTAAATACACACACGCTCGCTTCACTAGTTAATTAAGTAAGCTTTTATTTGCTTACATCTTTTCAAACATACTTGAAAATATCCAAATTACCTGAGTCAGTTCGAAAATGAAAGCGAGAATCTACCGCGGGAAGTCGATTGTATCAACATATCACGTGACATTCCGGGACATCTACGATATGAAAGCTATACGAAAATCTAGATAATCTCACATTTTTCGAAACCAAATCACAATGATAAAGCTTATTCACAAATAAAGGAACGCGTATAGTGTGAACGTGTGCTATTTTGCATTTTATGTGGTCGGCTATTCAGGCATTGTTAGTTTTTATTAGTGATTACGTTTCGAAGTTTACTTTTAGCTAGCAGGAGAAGGCGAAAACGAGAGAATATCGGGTATGAAATACTTTATTGATCTTAGATTCTAGAACTCCCATCGATCGTGTAGATTTAGGTTCGATATATATTTCGTTCTATAGAAGCTTTGATCGTGATCACATTTAGAGACAGCTGTAGAGCGCACTCATCACGAAAACTATTAGATTCAACGACGGAACATTGTGAAATGTATCAAATCTTGAATCACAACCTAATGCGCATACATCGAATGACTGGATTGCGCGCTGCGAGTATAGATCTGCACAAGATTTGCCGTGATTATACTATAAGTTATGACTACAAATCTAGTGATTTTACAACCCACAAATTTGACACGTGTTGACTCGCTATTCTTGAAATAATCATTAAAATCCACCAACATACTAAGCTTGTTCTAGTTTGAAAGTTAAGCCGGGATTTATTCCCACGAGTCAACGGGTTCCTATTCAAATAATTTCATGACGTAGATTGTTGGGAGGAATCCGTGGAGGACAACCGACAGGTAGGCAATCCAGCCACAATCAACGTTCAACAGGTTCAAATAAACCAACTAGATTCCTGTCAGTATAATCCAATATCAAACAGCGAAGTTCATTTGCGGGATTTAATTCCGTTCTATTTAGTCAGTTGGATACTAAAACACCTGGATGGAATTGTAGTTTCACACACTTCACATCCATTGCATATGGTATCCATACTCCTTCACTTCAGATACAATATTATTTGGATAAATATTCCCGATGATGTTTGTTCAATTCTTTCATTGTAGTTTTTAGTTTTGTTAAGGTTATAAACAAATTGAGATAACCTAATAGATTGAACAATTTGTTTAGTTAAATGAACATGGGTAAAAAAAAGGATATAATCTTTAATTGAAACTTTTCATCCAAACCATTTCACTATACTTTAACTCATCCTATTTTTCACAATTCAAGCTTATTCATATATATTTAAAAAGATATTGACCTATTCTTGCAATATCCGCTTTTAATACCTTGTTGTACAAATATTTTAAAAGGCAATTGAGTTTTTATTCAATTCCATTGTTCACCGATATTTGTTTTGGTCAGTGTATTTATGATCTAGTGTAGACAGTTGATATACTCGAAGGCGCTAAACTCAGTGTTGTGCTAGTAGCTAAACATAAAGTGCCAAGTAAATAAACTAAGGATGTTGAAATTCCCACAAATCAACTCAGGTATTTAGTAAATAGCCTTGGGAACTAAAGACTAATCGGTGTTTCGTGGAAAGCCAAGTGTGAAAGCACTTGTGTACCACAGTCAACTAATCGCTACCAACACCTGCAGCGAACAACATTGATTACATGAAGCAAAGAATAAAGGCGATTTCTTTAAATGAGCACTAATTCTAATTAGACAGAGCCGAGTGATGTTCCCGGTTTTCCATACTACTAATAAAGGCATACCCTTAAGGAACGGCTTTGGACTTGTTCTCTATAACATTCCCAAACACTCGAGTAAATGGGTGATTTATATAACGCGGAATGTTAGCGAGTAACGAATATGACACGGTATGAAGAACAGCAAATATTATCGAACGATGCGTAAAAAGTGTATTAAAGAATATCCAAAAATAAATATTTACGAATATTGAATATTAAATCTGTATTAACGAATACTGAATAGTACATATGACCAAATATTGAAAAGTAAACATTACCAAATATTAAATAGTAAATATTAACGAATATTGAAAATAAATATTTGCGAATAAACTACTTTAACGGTTAGTGATTATTAACGAATATTAAATATAACCGAATATCATGCAATTACGAATATCGAAAAGTGACACTAATGAACTTTAACAAATATCAAATAAATAAACGAATATTAACGAATGGCAAATATTGACAAATAACGATAATGGAAATATTAAATAAGGAGTAATACCAAATACTAACGAATTTTGACAAATAATATTAAAGCATGATATGTAATCAGGATGTCGAAGATATATATCGCCATAGTAAAAATAACGAAAATATTACCGAATATAAACGAATGTGGATATATCGCACCAGTTAATGCTAACGAATACCAAATACTAACGAATTTTGACAAATAATATTAAAGCATGATATGTAATCAGGATGTCGAAGATATATATCGCCATAGAAAAAAAATAACGAATATATTACCGAATATAAACGAATGTGGATATATCGCACCAGTTAATGCTAACGAATACCAAATACTAACGAATTTTGACAAATAATATTAAAGCATGATATGTAATCAGGATGTCGAAGATATATATCGCCATAGTAAAAATAACGAAAATATTACCGAATATAAACGAATGTGGATATATCGCACCAGTTAATGCTAACGAATACCAAATACTAACGAATTTTGACAAATAATATTAAAGCATGATATGTAATCAGGATGTCGAAGATATATATCGCCATAGAAAAAAAATAACGAATATATTACCGAATATAAACGAATGTGGATATATCGCACCAGTTAATGCTAACGAATACCAAATACTAACGAATTTTGACAAATAATATTAAAGCATGATATGTAATCAGGATGTCGAATATATATATTGCCATAGTAAAAAAACGAAAATATTACCGAATATAAACGAATGTGGATATATCGCACCAGTTAATGCTAACGAATACCAAATACTAACGAATTTTGACAAATAATATTAAAGCATGATATGTAATGGATGTCGAATATATATATCGCCATAGTAAAAATAACGAAAATATTACCGAATATAAACGAATGTGGATATATCGCACCAGTTAATGCTAACGAGTACCTTGCACGGATTATCGAATATCAATATATTGAATATTAACTGAAAAATACCAACTATTATCGATGAAAATTAAAGAATAACGAATATTAACGAAAATAGCGCAGTAAGGTGTATCCAAAACTCAAAGTACTGTAACACTAAAAACTGCAAGAAGTAATTTAGCGTGCAAAACTAACAATTCCAATGCTTTTGATGAGGAAAAAAACACACACAATTTGTTGCAAATACTGGTAATATCAACAAACGTCGAAATTAATATTTGGATTATAAGCTCGACCAATATGTAAGACCTAGAAAGGAGGCGTGTTCCCTGTATTAATATTTTCCGTATATGTGCAAACTGTAGGGGGTCTGTATTCTAATTCAAGAATACCTATACTAGTGCGCGCCACAGGGTATAGTAAAAACAATATGCCGAACTTTAATCGACCATGAAAATGCTTCAATATTGTTTGAGTTACTTGATTAGTTGATAGTGGTTTTTTTAGTGATGACATGTGTTGGTTATTAGGTGAACTCTACTGAGATAGTTCAAAGACCTTCAAAGTTAATATTTCTCATGTACAGCTTGAGTTAATATTGAATATGTCTTTAGAGAAACCCTAGTGATAGGGGTGTAACTTTGTTAGTCGACCTGTGGGATCATTATGATTAATATCATTTTTGTCGAGTTCAAGAATCAAGCCGTTCTACCACTTGGTTACATAACACACAAATGCCGACCTCAACTCCAATATTTTGTCCTAAGGGACTTTCTAGATTCAAGTACAGCAAAAATCTAGATAAATGGAAGGTACTTGGAAGTGAAGATATTTAAGATAGGACGAACCCCCTGGGTTCTGGTCAAATTCAGATGATACTATTTTGGAGTCAATGCCTTGATGGGGCTTAAGAAGTGAGATCAAAGACAAGCCGCCATTGAGTCATTATAAGATTGCAATGAATGGCTGGTGTTTGCATTGGCTGACTATAAAGTATATGAATTGTCGCCGACAGACTGTAGCTAATGGTCAAACTACTCATTAGCAACAACTAAATTTATTTGACTTTAAAGTAAGCAGTTGAATGTGAAAAACGATAACCCAGACACTATGAAAGAAGCACGGTAATTTTGAGGTAAGAATGTGTAGATAAAACACATATATATGTATGTCGATGTGTGAACTGGTTCTACGTTCTTAATTCATGCAGCATATACAAGCTGAACAATTATTGGGACCTGTTATACTTACAGTGTATACATTGACAGCAAAACAGTCCCTACTTTAACGACAAAATAAAGACTGAACCTTACAGGATTTTTAGACAGCAGGATTTTGTTTGGACAGCGTTTTTGCGATATCAGAATAGGGACTGTTTTGATCTGCGTCAGTTGCACACTTTCTATACTGCAGGACAATTATTTAACTTGAAAGCTAACTGGAAATACTTGTACATAATTTAGAAAGATCCTGGATAAGAAGGCTAAAAAGTATTTTCGACCATTGAATATATATGGTCACACTATCTTGTGTGTAAACATGATGTTTAGGTAAAAAAATATGTCAAGCTTATCCAACTAAAAATCAGATATAAGTATCAGAAAGCAATGCATATACCTATGTGGATAATTAGTCTAGTTGCAAAACTACTAAATTATTTTCGGTTTTGATGAGAACACATAAATTATTGTATTGGATATTTTGATCGTTAGAAAAACTAAATATTTTCAATGATGTGGTTTTAAAGGCCTAGGCTGCCTCGAAAAAAAATGCTTCAGGTTTTTAGCAATGCAACAAAAAGTCACAGAAGAAAATAGTATTGTACAATAATAAGCCTTGTCGTTTTTTGATTTGAGTGATGGTATCATGGTAGCGATGCAACAAAAATTAGTAATATTTCTACTATTGCTAAGTCAAAGAAGAAAATAGTGATTACAATAACAAGCCTTGTCGTTTTTTGATTTGAGTGATGGTATGGTAATTTAAGCATTGTGAATAAGATCGTAACTACGTTTTTCGTGTTCGTAGTAAAGGAGAACAACGAAAAAATACATGACTAGCTAGAGAGTAACGTAAATATGCACATTAAAAGATGTATTATCACTTACTAACGTTTTGAACGTAAGTTTGTCGAGGACAATGAATGCAATACTATTGAGATGTTTATTATAAAATATATGATATAAATCGCGCGTTCTGATTGGCTGAGAAGCGTTCTCTATAACTCAACAGTGCACGGAGCGTCAATTTGTTTGATTTTAACTGCTGAATATTTTATAAAAGAAATAGAAAACTCGGCAGCAGTGCTCTATTGAGTTAAAGAGCTCTTGGAAATTTTAAGAAGACTCGAGAAGCGTTGAGAAGCACTCCGCTACGCGTCGTGCTTCTCCTAACGCTTCTTTCGTCTTCTTAAAATTCCAGCGTGCTCCATAACTCCATAGAGCACGCTGCCTCGTTTTCTATTTCTTCAATATAAAATTGGTAGCGTATATATGCACCTTAAAAGATGTATTATTACTTACTGACGTTTTTAACGTAAGTTTGTCGAGTACAATGAATGCAAAACTATTTAGATGTTTAGTATGAAATTGGTAACGTATACGCCTTACAAAATTTGTTCAAACTTACTGGAGTCAAGGAGAACAACGAGAAAACGCATGACTAGAGAGATGTTTAATATAAAATCGGTAACGTATGCTTCTTACAAGAAGTATTATTCACGTTTGGACTGTAACTGCAAGTCTATCGGAGTAATGTAGGATAACAAAAAATGCATGACTAGAGAGATATTTAATATGAGATTTACTGACGTTTCCACCGTAAGAAAGTCTATCGGAGTAATGTATAGGACAACAAAACATGCATGACTAGAGAGATGATTAAGATGATAAGTTAAGTTCGTCGGAGTAAAAGAGAACAACGACATGGGAATGACAGGGACGATTACAGTGCGACCACTTCAACCAGAGGCCTACTCCGGGTCATAACATCGCCAAAGATCGCTCAAAATTGCTTAAAATCTCCAAAAAATACGGCGATTTTAGGACCCTGAGTATTCCTAGCCAGGGCCACCCAAACAAATTTCAAAATTGATAATTTTTTTTGCTTGTAGAGGCTTCTCACAGGCTGAGATGTTTCTTATTCAATCGTTATGTGTTCACAAATAATGAAAATTATTAGCATTTTAAGCAAAAAACCTCAGACATTTGTAGACGGATTCTATTGTTCATGATATTCTCGATCGTGATTGGTTAATCATGTTTTGGTGGCCCCGGTTTAAGGGGTTCCATTGTAAAGTATTAAGCAAACATTATTTTTGCACTCCCTGTCAGATACATTTTTCAACATTTCAATTATTCTTTATTAGTTTTTTTGATGCATTTTCAACAGTTGTGTATAGTTTTCAGATACAAAATAGACATGTACTTCATACTGATAAAAATCACTTTTTTAACGTCTCAATTCTTCTGGACATGTGTGCCCTACTAATTGGGGAGACTCAGACACACACTTACTACTTCTACGTTTAATTATTTTGCACACAATTCAGCTCACATGTTCATTTTTGCGGAGGGAGGAAAACCGGATGACCCGGAGAAAAACCCTCGTATTTATATGAATATATATTTTAATTATAATTCTGAAATTGTCGCATAAGGAAGAAACAGAAACTGTTAGATAAACAAAAGAACTAAAACAAGAATGCAGATAGAATGACAAAGTGTATAAAGTATAATATACAGATTTCTTAGAAACACCGATCATATCTTATTGTCGTACGTCAAATTGCATTGTTAAAATCACAATTCCAACTGATCCATTTTTTGTTGTAAAAACACTATAAAAGGTTTTCTGCATACTATTAACATATTCACTTATTTTGTCTTTTAATTAGCTATGCTATATGACGTAGAAAATAACTTTTTAGTTACGACTTCTATACAGTTTATTATGTTTGTTTTTTTTTAATCGAAAACTGAAATACGCTGATAAACGCATTGGCATGAAAATAACAGAAAATTAGAAAACGCTTCAAAATCTACACTGAATTAAACGAATAAACTAAGCCTTCCATTCTCCTTAATTATCCTCTTGTCCAGTACGTATATTGCCCGTTTTGTCATAAATGTGAAACTTATTTTATTCGTTTAATTCACTGATTTAAACGAATAAAATAAGTTTACCCTCTCCTTATCCTCTTGTCCAGTACGTATATTGCCCGTTTTGTCAGACGTGATTTTTACACACTGATTTAAACAAATGAACTAAGTTTTAATTTCCCTCTCCTCATCCTCTTGTCCAGTATTGTCCGTTTTTTCATATGTGTATTTTGTTTGCGCACTCGAGGGCTATTATTTTGTGGTATATTGTGTCTAAAGCGTATATAGTTGTTATTTCAAGTAGAGTGCATCCATATAGTACTAGTGTCTCAATTTTCACGCCAATTGCCAGATTAACAAATAAAAGTGTTTTTAAACGAATTATTTTGGGTACCCTTGTAAAAAGGATCGTTACTATAGCTTGGTGCGTTTTCATGATCAAGTACTATATATTTATCCGCGTTAATATTGCTTTTATCAGTCGCTTAGTATACTAGTATAGTGCAATTCCTAGCTTTATAGGAATAACTGTAAAGTTAAGTTAACATTTTTTTACGGTGTTACAAATTTCATTCTATTATATATCGTTTATATCAAACACCGACGCAGCCTATACTAGTTTACTCACTAGTTTCTATTTTTTACGGTGTTACAAATTTCATTATATTACCTATCGTTTATCTCAAACACCGACACAGCCTATACTAGTTTACTCACTAGTTTCCATTTATATTATACTCAAAGTTCAACTTTATTGTATTTCTTTCATTTTACTTTATTTCCTCCATTTCATTTACCTTATTTTCTATTCATTTCCTTCGTTTATTCCATTTTATTTAATTCTAAAATCTTACTGTGAGAAACTTTCACTGAATATTGCGCAAATTTTCCCTCAGTTCGTGCCAATATTTTTGCTGACTTAATCACAATCCAGTATTGGTGGACCTACTGCAGAGTTGTCATTATTTGTGGCTAGTGTGGTATTGCAATAAGTGAGTCTGCTTGTTAAAGTCAGATAGCAGGTAGTCTATGCGTGCATCATCGCTATTATATGTTCCATTAGTCTATCCATTTGGTAATTCTATTGAGGCAAGAACACAAGGCACATTGGCTAGTTGCAAGTTAGAGCGAAAACACAAAAACCATGAAATAATAACAAAAATAGTTTCTAACTAATAGTTTATATTTAGTAACTATTTAATCAAATATCACAAAGGAAACAACTTTGCTTTTCTTTAATTTCTCGGATAGTGACTAATATAGTCATTAAATAGGTACTACACAGTAGCAATTTGCTTCTATTTGTGGATATATAGAGTTAAGGCATTTAACCCGTGAAACAAAATTAAATAGTCAAGGTGTAATAGTCAAATAGACACAAAAGAAAACAATCGAATTAAAGACTGCTAAGGTGTATTAGTCTAATATCTATTTCACGGGTTAAATGACTTCATTATAGTGTTTTGAATTCGCCGCTCTTGTCATAATTGTCATGCAATTCAAATTACTAATACTTTTTACTTATATTAAGCAATTATTGGATGAGGTTGAGTATGATATCGTAAATTATCAAGACCGAGGTCTGTGTTATCTGCCGAAGCCTCCCCCATGCGAAAACCGAATTCAATAATTGTTTTATTATACATTTTTTAAAGTAAAAGTACAATTATAATCAGGTAAAAGAGACAATAACAAGCAAATCTCGCTGCCATTTTCACATCAACTCCCTGAGAACGGAGAGAGCCTGGGAACTTGACAGTGATAACTACAGATAATGCAATTATCACTGTCAAGTTCACATGCTATTCAGATTTAGCCGTGTGCTCTCAGCCAATCAGATTCAATGTAGTTAGTAAAATGTATAATAATGGTTCTTATAAAAAATGTTATTTGTATTACTTTGGTATTTATCTTTGCTTTGTACTAGCTTTCTTTATTTATTATAACATATCGCACAATTAGTGAGTGCATGGGTGGTGGTCCTAGCATTGACCTTCCTTCGCCATCAGTCAGTACCAGCTGAGTTGATCGCCTTTCCCAAAAGGAATTATGGGCCACTATTTTTGGTTATCAATTTTTGAGCAGTTTCTGAGTGTACAATGTATAAGACTTTTCTTGTTGATTGGAATATAATCGCACCATTTGTTTGACTAGCGTTTACGATTAATTTAAAGAAGGAAAAACTTTTATTTCATAAATTCTCTTGGCAGAATAATGGGAAATGCTAAATCAAAATATGCTGTTCAATCCTCAATTCTGATTGGTTGACCTTCTCTTAGTTCTGAAGGTCAACTCAGCTGGTATATATATGTACTATTTTTGATCTATTATAGTTATCACGGTGCTTATATTACATATATGTACCATTTCTATTATAGTTAACTATATTTCTATTACATATATCTATATTTCTGTTTAAATTATACATATAATTCAGACATGATGTAGATAGATTTCAAAGGTTTTATTGTTTCAGTTGTTATTGTAGTTTCTGCATTCATTCATTTCATGCACGTACATAGAATTGTATATTTTACAATCTCACTCCACTCCCATACACTATACGACTACCCTCGGTATTTAAAACCATGCCGCATCACTTTATGGCAGCCATGTTTATGGTCAAAACCGAATAGAGGTTTTTTCTCAGGGGAACTGAAAACCTTTGACATTCAACAACGTCATTTTGTACTTGCCTACAAACATGGCTACCATGAAATCCCTCTATTGAGGATCTTTCGCGACGTTTACCCCATACAATTGCACTATACCCGGTATATAAAACATTCATGTTCTCCTCATCGGGGCTCTTAACATCCGCGACGAGTCTCACCAAACCCCTGAGTCCCACCTCCTTTCGTGGGTCCTGCATTCCCCTTTCAAAGCCACACTGAATGATAATGATAATGATAATGTATTTATATAGCGCACTTTCTATGTGTATATATTCAAATGCGCTTTACACATTATAGTTAGCTGTTAGTAATTAGTATATATTAGTGTAAGTGTAGGCCTTTCTCTGAGGATGGTCGTGACCTGCGTCCTCAGTCGTTCTTTTACGTCCCCCCGATTAATGGTCAGTGTGTGAGTGGCGAGACGGGACCTCCGATTTAACGTCCTTATCCGAGAGGACGCGAAGCCTAACGATTATAAATCAATGGATCAGTCATGATAACTCAATATATTTATTTTTTACATTTACCAGATCGATATTTTGTACATAATCTGTATTGAATTATCGCTAGTTTAACATTTTGTACTAAAAAGATATATATACAGATACCATGAAAATAATATCATATTCCCTTGGCAGGAAGTGCATATGATATTTTTTCTCATGTATCTGTATTTCACTTATACACCGAATACATTTCAACTCTCTTTAAGTACAAAATATGTTGAACTATATAGCAACAATTCAATAAAGACGTACAAAATATCTGGTAAGTAATAGAGTTACCGGTGGCCTCCCCTGCTTGCATCACTCAGTGGGATCCCTTTGCACACTGTGACCGAGAAAGACTTGGTGCTCGGCAAGAGGAGCATTTCGCTCCCTTCCCTCACGGTAGTGAGAAGCACAGGAAGCCCAAGAGAGTAAATCAAGTATTGGAGGAGTACTGGGAATAGATTGACTGTGATATGTGCGTTGAAGAAAAATATGTGTGTTGGCAGTAAGTTGACCATTGAACAATTATACCATTGATAGTGAGAGGGTTGTAAGAATAGCGCTTGTTCGTTTGTTGATATCTTGTGCATGTTGGTGTGTTTGTTTTGTTCGTTTGTTGATATCTTGTGCATGTTGGTGTGTTTGTTTTGTTCGTTTGTTGATATCTTGTGCATGTTGGTGTGTTTGTTTTGTTCGTTTGTTGATATTTTGTGCTTGTTGGTGTGTTTGTTTTTTTGATAGTTTTTTTGTGCTTTAGATATGTTTGTTTTGTATGTTTGATGATTTTTTGTGCTTGTCGGTGTGTTTTTTGTTTGTTTTTGTTTTGTTTCATTTTCTGTGCTTGTCGTGTGTTTTTTGTTGTTGATATTTTGTGCTTGTCGCTGGTGTGTTTGTTTGTTCATTGGTTTGTTTGTTTATTTGTCGCTGTGTTTGTTGTTTGTTTGTTGATATTTTGTGCATGTTGGTGTGTTTGTTTCTTTGTTAATTTTGTGTGCTTGCCGGTGTGTTTTTTGTTGTTGATTTTCTGTGCTTGTCTGTGTGTTTGTTTGTTTGTTGATTTTTTGAGCTTTTCGTTTTGTTTATTTTGTATTTATTTTGTGTTTGTTTGTTCATTAGTTTGCTTGTTTATTTGTCTTTTGTATTTGTTTTTTTGATGATCTTTACTGCAGCCCTCCCCCTGTTGATACCTTTCTACGGCTACGATTCGTACAATTAAATTCGACTCATTACAGACGCATGCCGGTCAATTACCAGCATGCTTTGCGTTGAATATTTTGATTTGAGTGTTATTATTCATTTTCAGTCAGTCGAATCACGAGAAAACAAATAAAACAAACCGCTGACCGATTTGATTTTAGAGCGTAAATACCCACTCACATCGTAAAAGATATCAAAATGTCTGAATGTGCGATGTTCATGGTCCACGAAATTTAGTCCTTCGCGCGGTGCATGCTGGTAAGTGACCATTGGGTCTTTAAAGTTGATACGATGATAATGGTATTGATGATGATGGTAGATGGCGACACTCGATGATCGGATGTATTAAATGGTAACGATAATGACGTTGAAGGTGATGATAATGAAGAAGATGATGATCAAAAGAATGCCGACTTTACTGTAAATTTTTAATTCAATTTTAATTTTTAATTTTTTTTTTTTTTTAATATTATTTTTCTCTAATTTCTATATTTTGAAAAACCTCGGGTTATTTTTCTAATTATTTTTATTTCTAATTTCAATGTTAGTTTCTACATGTATTTCTATTTCTTGCTATACTGTTTGTTCGATCTCAGTATTTCTATTCCCTTTTTAATATTTCTATCTCATTCTGTGTTTCGAATTCGTTTTTAAATCGTTCCTATGTTTATATATACAAATTACACCAAACCAGGTATCGTTAGAAGCGTTAAACTAGCCAGTGATTGTATAGTAACGATGATCGAGCCCCCAATTGAGTCGTACATGTAAACATGGTGTACCAAAATATATACACAAAGTACTCCCTACCAGTTGGGGCCCAACAATCACAAAAATATCACCTACAAATGTTTAAAAACATGGCCGTAATTTTGGGTCATAAAATACAACTTTTCTCACTGAACACTAAGGCTAATATAATTAACTAAGATGTCCAGAAATAATTGTTCAAAATAACCCTGAAAATTATGTTTTTGTTCTTTTATCGGACTGTGAAAAGTACACAAGTTATGTCTATAGAACTATTGTCAGTTTTAACAAACAGAACGACTGATCTTGATCTTATAAACTAAGAAATTTTTTCTATAGTTGCACACCGCAAGAAAGGCGAGCCTTGACTTCAGTAAAGAGACCTTCTTATGAGATTATCTTTTCCATTTGTTAGTTAGCATATTTTATGGCTTGTTAGATGTTCAAATGATTGGTTATAAGTGATTTCTAAGCTAACCTTTTTGGTGGTCATGTATGTAAACTATCTTTAATCTTTTTCTATTTATTTACGCTAACGATAACACCAATGAAAGTCTAGCAAGAAATACGCGGGCGACAAGGCTCCTAGAAACCTTTAAATTTTTGATAACTTTCACGGCCGTTTTTGCATCTTTAATCAAATTCTAAAGAACCTAAGATTCTCTTTTAGTCGCTTCTACAGCTTGTAAATAACCCTGTAATGCTCACGCTATAACTTACTCGATACATTACCGGTACTTTCTTCACTATCCAATGTAAAAGCGTAAAAAAATCGCGGTTTTTTGAGCAAATTTACCGATTATTCAATAAAGACATTGGTCATTAAACATGCACAGGCCTAAGAATACGTTCTTGCTTTCTTACTCAGTTTTTCCGTTTTGGTACATTGTTTGTTTTTGCTCAACTCTTTCACAGATAATCTATGTTTTCCTATGTCTACCTCCCGGAGGTAAAAAGTTCAAAAGCTCAATTCGTAAAACTTTGTCCGAGATTTTTATTGGTTGAATGTAGGTCGTGAGCTTAGCGTTGGTATCGCGGCAAGAAAACCTGGTAAGACTATTCAGTACCCTAGGATATGATGTACAAAGTAATGCAAGTTACTAACCTGTATGTTATGGCATGTGTCGCCTGATATCTGATGAAAGAGTTCCACAATATGTAATGTGAACGCGCCGGCTATTCCTCCGCCGTTAACACACGAGCTTATTTGTTATCCTTCCATACACAATAAACATTTCGTTGAAATCACGATGTTTCTCCTTTTGTTGTAGACGTAAAAAGTACAATGTAACCATTCTTTTCTTGTGATAATCTCTTTTTAACAATGTACTTTTCGGGACAGTAGTTGAGCGAATGTTTTGGGCGCGAAGTTTGTCTATGGACGTTGGTTGCTGAGCGAACAAGCACACAACACTATTAAGAATTTGTGCATATTGGTTTTTTTGTGATCCGTAACAAGTATAAAAAATTAACGTAGCCTGTCTCTTATTTGTCAGACAAACACACCTGTATTAATTTTACATGAAATTGAAATCTTAGAAGAAACCAACTTTTATGCGGAGATAGCCCCTTCTAGCAGCTTGTGTACGGGCTTTGTTATTTGTCAAGAAAACTTTGTAAAAGTGAGATAAATGAAAGTAGGAGTAAAGGTTTGCACAATTCTATTCATGAATGATCTCTACATCACAGCATGTCATGTAATTGCAGGCCCAAAGAGCAATGTTTTAAATCATTTGTTTGCCATAAATGATTCAAAAACACCTGTCATGCCAAACTTTTTGAATAACATTACGCGCAAGAAAGTACGGCGAACGAAGTGCACGTTGCTCAATTTTTCTCCATTTCTAACATCAATGACAAAAAAAGTTTGTAGGGAGCTTAAATGTGTATTATTGCAACATTAACTTGTGATCTTGACGTGTTTTTTCGGTAGCTCTGGCCACAATGTGTTGTTATCCATTAAATAATCATGATTTTCAGTAATTTGTGACATCCTCTTTGGCTACTATGAATGTACAAACACGTTTGTGTACCAATGGCGTTTCATTCTAGTAGATATCACATTTGTTGTTCTCTACTGACCACCTAGGTTTACCCTATCCTGATCATTTTTTTGCGGTGCAAAGGGCGGGTTGTTTGTCATTTCATCGAGCTTACATATACACAAAGTAACGTGTACCTTTATCTTGTCGTGTGGAGAACTTTTAGACATCCAATCTCAATTTACCTCGAGTCACATTGAATAATCATGTTGAAGCGATAAAAGTTTAATGTCGATAAAAAAACTTTTTTTACTTTATTGTTAAAGTAGACGAAAATCAGGATTATGATGTCTCCCCCCAAATAAAAATATCTCTTTTTGTGATTTTCCGTGTGAGCAATTTTAATTAAAATTTCTTTTTTCAGCTCGAATTCAGTGGTGTAGTTAGGGTTTAGCTAAAGCCGCGGGGAAATTATATTCAACACGGTGATTAAATTCAAATATTTCAATTCATTCTCCTAAAGCTGTCATCTATTATACACAATAAAAATCTAGAGTCAATCATTTGACAAGGCGTGCAGACACCAAGGAGACATTTTCTTAATCTATACAATGAAATCAACTTTTAAATGCTGTATCTTGTACAATAGCTTGAATCGTATACTGAGTATAGACAAATTAAGCATTTTTTTTCTTTCTTTAATTAATTGGGAGAATCATTTTAAAGGCGTCTTGACCATCAAATGTACAATTATTAGTCACATGGTACTCGTGTTGACTTTCTATACACTTCGTTGCTATTATGTCGCACGTTTTGCATGACAACTTTAGTTTCCTTGACAAGCTAGGAAAATTGGTCCGTGTAGATGGAGAAAAGTACACATTTTTTTCCTTCAAAGTCTAAAAAAAGTCTAAAAAGAAGTTCATGAGGAAGATGGCTTTTTCCTCGTTAAAGACGCCATATGGTCGAGAAGATAGACGGAAATGTGCATGGCAAGTACTAGTAAAAGAAACTATAGCAATTGGCGCAAAACTTGACAATAAAAACTTGTTCATAATCTAAACGAGTAAGGAAACTTTGTTACTAGTAAGGAAAGAGGTCGTCCAGATTCTAAATTAGTTTATAGTCATGCAAGACCGAAAAGAAACTAAAAGCCGGTAGCAAAGAAAAATTAGAGAAAGACAAAAAATAAGAATAATTAACCAGAAAAGCCCGAAAAAATAAGAAAAAAGAAATCTTAAAACTCATGAAATGTTACAATGTAAAAAGAGTGTGACTAAAATAGAAGAAGAAAAAAAAAAATAAAAACGAACAGAAAAGACATCTTAAAACCCATGAAATTTTACAATGTACGTAAAAAGAGTGTGAACGTTTCTTAGTGCGAGCAATGATAGAGGGAAAGAAAAGGAAAGAAAAAGAAAGACAACAAACCGGCAACAAAAATATATAACCAAACAAAGAACCAGACAAAATATATATACACCTATTTAAAAAATAGTTGTCATAAACAAAGCCACAGTCCACATTCTGAAGCCTGCAAAGGATGTCGGTATTTCTTCTCTTTTTATCGATTTATTCATAGCATATTTTGGTTGTAGATTGGTTGTACGTGTTTGTGTTATATGATCATAACAAGTTGTTATTGTGGTAGATATAAATACAAATATTTCTTTAAAAAACGTGTAATAAATTACAAATTATTGTCCGTTAGAACCGACATCCTTTGCAGGTTTTAGAGTGTGGACGTGTTTGTGTTATATGATCATAACAAGTTGTTGTGGTGGTGGTAGATACAAATACAAATATTTCTTATAAAAACGTGTAATAAATCACAAATTATGTCCATGTAACCGACATCCTTTGCAGGCTTTAGAGTGTGGACCGTAGCTTTGGCTGCGACAACGATGTTTGAAATAGGTGTATATACAGATGTTCGTTATCATGATGTGTACGTTATTACTGTTAACGCTATTCACTACATGCTATCAATACTAATTTTTAATGGGTGGCCTAGCGGTGAGAGCGCTGGCCTTTCATCACTGTGACTTGAGTTCGATTCCCTGCTCGGGCGACAAGTGAATAGAGTTTGTTTGATGTGTTGTTCTCTCTCATGCCACGAGGGTTTTTCTCCGGTTTATTCGGTTTTCCTCCCTCCGTAAAAATCAACATGTGAGTTTAGCGTAGTATGATTAGAATAGTTGAATGTAGTATGTGTGTGACACCTCGTATGGGACTTGGTTTCCCTTTGTGTCCTCCTGGGCTATGCCCGAAAAAGGATTACATTTTTTTAAATACTAAAACACCGCACTCAATACTATACTTAATTGTTTTTTATTAACAGTATGCCACTTTATTTCTTACATGTAATCAACAAGACATATGCTAATGCCTTCGGTCGTTAATAAACTATTCTATATTTATATGTCGAGTTCGCTTGGCGAAAAACTCGTTGATTCTTTGACGAATGAATGCCCTTTCTTTTACTCACATTCCCTTTCCCATCCCTCCCCTCCCCCGCAGCCTTCTGAAGACGTTCGTTTTTCTCAGACATGTATAGATCAAATTGGCTAACGCGTTGCTATGTACGTTTCCACCCAATTCAAGACCTTTGGGAATAAAAACATTTGTTCCAAATATTTTCCACGTGACATGGAAATACATAAGACAAAGAATCTTATTCCCAAAAGTTTTGAATTGGGTGGAAACGTACATAGCAACGCGTTAGCCTATTAGGTCTATTTGCGACATAATCTATGTATTTCGAGTTCTTGATAACCTAAAGAAAGGCTAAACAAAGAAACAAGAAACAAAGGAAAGGAAAGAAAAGCAGCACGAAATGGGGACAGAAAAGAAGAAACCACATTTTAAATGTAAATTAAATTAACATCGAAGCAGATTTTATACCAATAAACATATTTTATAACTCGATCTGCTACGCCCGTGGAGTAATTATTCGCGAAAGAATAAAACTATGTATAAACACAACAATCTTACTATATTTATTCCTTGGGTGCTTTCCTTCAACTGGAAAATCTTGTTGCAAAAACAAATGGTACTCGTATTTCCAATCAGAAATCTCCAGCTCTTTTCGGCTCTTGATATAGGTTGGCGTAGTGTTTACACTGTACGTCCACCTATAGACCCTTTTAATAAGTCCCGAAGTGTTGTGTTTTCCGCGCTTGACGTCACATTTATTCTTTTGAAATTTGTATAATATGAAAGGAATTGAAAAGAAAAAATTTGACGTCAAGCGCGGAAAACACAACACTTCGGGACTTATTAAAAGGGTCTTATAGGTTCGCCTACAATAGTCCCATTCACATTTCCCTTCGCCATCTTGAAAGGTAGCCGGGCCTTTGCATCGATGCGAGACGAACGTTGAGATTGCAATGATATGATAGAGACCTTTTAACAACTTGACGGACAATTATTCATGTGTCTCTATCATTGCAAGCTTCAATGCTTGCTTCAATACAAAGGCCCGGCTGCCTTTCAAGATGTCGCAGGGAACTATGAGGGAGACAATTCCTTTCGGTTTGTTTGACCAGAAAAGTGGAAAGTGGAAAGCATCCATCCAGTCACAACTAAAATTTCTAAAGAACCACAGGCCGGTAAATATTAACAACACACTTCAAAAGCGGGTTAAAAAAAAACTAAACATTTTGTAATGAACCTAGCTTAACCGTCGCACTCATGAATTTGCAATGTTTATACTGAAGAAAGGCTTGAAAAGTGAAACTTTTCAACACATTTTTTCGACATGATTACCTAACTTGTATATCGTTACCCATCTAGTTGAATCTGAAGTGACATCAAAAATATCATTTACTAAGCCACATCTGAACGGCGAACAACCTTTTTTAGGCAAAAATGTCGACAAAATGTGTTTTATAATAAAAACTAGACACAAACGTATTTTGGTCTATAAAGTCCTCCCCCTTCCCCCTAATCAATGTTACAGGAAGGTTGTAGCATTGCTGAATCCAATCATATCAACATTGACCTGGGGTGAGGGGGAGGGGGTCATGACAGCTCCCCCCTTTGTAGTTTCAATGCGAATGATCACTATTGAAAAAAAAAGTCAATTATAATTATCCAAGACTGAAGTTTTCAATGGCAACAGGGAAAAGATGGCAAGAAATATATTAACTTAACTAACCACAGGCACCCCAGGATCCAGAAACGAGCAAAATTCGAATGAGCAAAATTAGCGAGCGAAAACTGAATTTGGGCTTCCTGTGGTGGGTAGGCAGTTTTTTTTAAGGACCATTGGGAGAATTTTTTTTTTAAGGACCATTGGGGGAAAATGAAAAGTCGAAAAAAGTGAAATAAAATCGTTAAGTCTTGAAAAATGACTATCAAATTAATTAACAATATAAGTTAATGAACATTTTGAGCCGGTTTCCAGCCTTCTAGGTGCCTTAAATCGCGCGTTTTTCGCTTTTCTTTTTTCAACGAGTTGAAAAAAGGTCGCATCCAGTTCAAGACGAAGTTGAAAAAAGAGCAAATTCAGTTTTCGCTCGCTAATTTTGCTCATTCGATATATACGCGCGCGTTCTAATCGATTAAAAATCGCCTGTTTCTGGATCCTGGGGTGCCTGTGAACTAACAAGAACTTATTCATATTCAGCATCTTCTAGCAATGTTAGGCACTAAGTGCTGATCATTTTTACGAGCAATGGCGCATTTGCCAAGTAAGAAATTACGTTAGTAGGTGCTCATTTATTCATTGAGCAAGCTCATGAGAGAGACGCCGGTTAAACATGGCTTTATCAATTTATAATAGCTTACAACAGTGAACTCGTATGGTAACTATAATTTAGTAAATTCAAATACCTACACAACAATAATAATTTAAAATTCCATAGACTACAATACAATGAAGTAAGTTATAGTGTTAAACACTCTTTGAAGGGATCAAGGAAGCCCACACATGTCACTAAACAATATACAGGGCGCGCGTAATATATGAAGTCATACTACGCTTCCATATATGTGCGAAAGGTTGCGCGATCTTGAAAAGTAGCCGGGCCTTTGCATTGAAGCGAGACGAACGTTGAGCTTGCAATGATAGAGACACGTGAATATTTGTCTCGCAAGGTGTTCAAAGGTCTCTATCATTGCAAGCTCAACGTTCGTCTCGCTTCGATGCAAAGGCCCGGCTACCTTTCAATATGGCGTCGGGAACTGTGCAGGTGACTATTAAGTATGGTTTAAACGACATCAAATTGCTCACATAAAATGTTACCTTGTCCAGTCACATACGCGGGCTTCCTTGAAACTCTTACTATAATTTACACTCATCTGAGATGCACGAGCACGTTTGTCAATCAGTTATTGAAATCCAGACATATCGTCTCTTTCCAGCTTTATTTTCTTGGCTTGAGTAGCGGCATCTGACGTATCGTGTTGCTCGTTTTTAAACTTGTTATACACACAAGACGCCATGGCTGATAGCGAGCTACTGGCATCGTAGGAGATGTTTGGCGAAAGACTATCGAGCCTCGGTGTCATGCGTGGGGAATCGCCGTTAATTGAACCAGTTTCTCCCATCATATCCGAGAAGTCTAGTGTCTTAGGAACAACTTTACCACCATCGGAGCTTGAAGGAGACGGCGCACTTTGAGCAAAATCCAGCTTAATACCAGGATCTCGTTGTCTTGATAATCGTTCACTAAGCATCATCAGTTGTCTACTGGCCGGGAATCGATCCACTGGTGAACTACCCATGCCTAGTTTGGAGTCTAGCCGATGCGATGTCAGGTCACCACCAGGGTAAAACACATCAGGAGGTGCAACACCTGTCGTAGGGTCTGCCTTAGATGCAGCAGCTTTAAGCCATTGATCAGCAGCTTCGATCGCACTAGCTGCTTCAGCTAAAGGTGACGTCAACGCATCCTCTGTACTTGTTCTGGTCTGGCTGATGGTAGTATGGCTAGTTGTTGAACTGGGTTGAAAGTTTGTCACGCTAACCATGGTAGGTCGATCGCTGTCGTCAGCAAGGGGGTCGTCGTGGTTCTCCTCGATGGTTTGTTGCGACGGGGAAGCACCGTTGGTATTAACCCCTTCTAGTGAAACACTTGAACTACGCCGTGATCCATCGATAGTTGATGATTGTTTCTGGTATGATTCCGCTGACGATGATGCTCGTTCTCGTCCAGGTTCAGGTGTTCTTCCGTCAATTCTAGCGTTTAAATCATCTATGTAGCCATCACTTCTAGTTAATGCTTTCTTTAATTGGAGGATTTCTTTCTCGTACTGACTTACTTTAGTCTGCAGGGCGGTCATGCTGTAGTGACTAAACCTGTTACAAAATACAAATAATTAATACAAATTGTTTTGTTGCACAGTATTGCAATGGTGCCTTTTTGTATATAATATTGAAAAGCTGAGCCGAGCTGAGATACTGTTTGAAACTCTGTATGTCTGTGTGTCTATCTATCCGTGACTCGATATTTTGTCTGTCTGTCTGTCTTTATATGTTCTTTTGTCATTTCCTTCCATGTCTTTTTTCCTGCCAGTCTGTCCGTCCGTCTGTCTGTCTGTCTGTCTATCCGTGACTATATTTTGTCTTTCTGTCTTTCTTTATATGTTCTTTTTTCATTTCCTTCCATGTCTCTCTTCCTGTCTGTCTGTCTGTCTGTCTGTCTGTCTGTCTGCCTGTCTTCCTGTCTGTCTGTCCGCATGTGTAGCCTGGTGTAGGTGTTAGTCTGCATCTTAAATCCTACGCAATTTCAACAATGTAAAATGTGCTAAATAGAATGTGTGTGTGTATGTATGATTGATTGATTGTTTGCCCGTCTGTCTGTCTGTCTGTCTGTCTGTCTGTCTGTCTGTCTGTCTGTCTGTCTGCCTGCCTGCCTGCCTGCCTGCCTGTCTGTCTGTCTGTCTGTCTGCCTGTCTTCCTGTCTGTCTGTCCGCATGTGTAGCCTGGTGTAGGTGTTAGTGTTAGTCTGCATCTTAAATCCTACGCAATTTCAACAATGTAAAATGTGTTTGCTAAATAGAATGTGTGTGTGTATGTATGATTGATTGATTGTTTGCCCGACTGTATGTCTGTCTGTCTTTCTGTCTGTCTGTTTGCAAGTCTGTTTATCTGTCTGTATTTCTAGCGATGTCTGTCTGTCTATCTTTCTATCGCTCTCTGTCTGTCTGTATTTCTATCGATGGCTGTCTGTCTGTCTGTCTGTCTGTCAGTGACTGTTTGTCTATCATATATACCTCTGTGGTGACTTGGTAAATAAAGCGTCGTCTTTTAATCGTGTTGTTTCTCTTAAAAGGTTTTCATTCTCTTCTTTTAGTCTTTTATTGTCCTGAAAAATGATTGAATGAATGAATAAATAAAAAACAAACAAAACAAATAAATAAATTAAGTAAATAAGATAAATGAATAAATGAATAAATGAATAAATAAACATATAAATGAATAAATAGATATATAAATAAATAAACAAATGAATAAACAAATAAATAAATAGATAAATAGATACATAAATAGATATATAGATACATAAATAGATATATAAATAAATAAGCAAAAAAATAAACAAAAAAAATAAACATATAAATAAATAAATGAATAAATAAACAAACAAATAAATACACAAGTATAAATGAATAAATAGATATATAAATAAATAAACAAACAAATAGACAATAAATAAATAAATAAATAAATAAATAAATAAATAAATAAATATATAAATAAATGAAAAAATAGATATATAAATAAACAAACAAACAAATAGACAATAAATAAATAAATAAATAAATAAATAAATAAATAAATAAATAAATGAATGAATAAATGAATGAATAAATAAATAAATAAATGAAAAAATAGATATATAAATAAACAAACAAACAAATAGACAATAAATAAATAAATAAATGAATAAATGAATGAATGAATGAATGAATAAATAAATAAATAAATAAATAAATAAATAAATAAATAAATAAATAAATAAATAAATAAATAAATAAGTAAATAAATAAATAAATAAATAAATAAATAAATAAATAAATAAATAAATAAATAAATAAATAAATAAAGTATGGTTACAAGTGGTGGTGAGGAGAAGGAAGTGTATGGAGGAGTGGAATATTTAGTAACGATAAATTAATGCTACTTCCTTTGTACCATGGCTCATTCAAACTCTAATTGTGTACATTACAAAACATCCTCTACTTTTATTCTTTTAGCTCCAAGATGATGATAGAGCGAAAACACTAAAACCATGAAATAACAACAAAAAAGCTACTAAACCTAGGGTGTTAGTGCTCTATAAAGTTTTGAAGCAAGACAAATTCACAGAAAAGCAGTGAGAAGAGGAGACATCTCACCACATTCTTATTAGACAAAAACTAATTGAACTTGAACACATCTGGACAAAGTTTTAACACTAAGTAGGCGTAGAATGAATGCATTTGGACAAAAAAATAGTAAACATGGACGAGTAAACTAGTATAGGCTGTGTTGGTGTTTGATATAAACGATAGGTATTATAATAGAATGAAATTTGTAACACCGTAAAAAATGTTGACTTAACTTTAATGACGTTTTGAGCTTTAGCCCTTCATCGGAGTAAAAGGAAAAATTTGAACAAAGTTTAAAATGCCTATTTTTTTCTTTCTATTCCTAGTTCTGTTTTGCAGTTTGTATTGATTGTATATACACATTGTGATCTCCAGTGACGAGCTGACTAGTGCATGCTCTCTAAGGGAACACAGAAAAGTGTATGGTTAAATAATAACAATAAAAAACATAGCAACTTACTTCATTTGTTTTAAGCATATCATTTTTCAACTGTTCATAAGTCATACTTGCTTCTTGTAGCTTGGCTGTTAGTTTAAGTAACATATCCAGGTCTGGTGTCGGTGGTTTTAATCCACTATTACTATCTTTGCCTTGAGTATTCACTGATAAATGTAAAGCTGATATGGTTTTGTCTTGTTCTGAGAGTCTTTCATGAAGCCGTTTGTTCTCTGCTTTCAGTCTTTCTATGGTATTTTGTAGTGATTGTAAGTCATCCTGAAACATAGATCATACACATGTTAAAGGGTCTCCGTAGTGGGGCCTCACTATGTGGGGAGACACTGCCTTATGGGGGCATAGCTTATAGTGCAACCTCGCTCTGTGAGAAACCCTGCCTTACGGGGCAAAGCTTGTAGTGGGACCTCACTCTGTGGGGAGACACTGCCTTATGTGAGTAAGGCTTGTAGTGGGATCTTGCTCTGTGGAGAAACCCTGCTTTACAGGGCAAAGCATGTAAATAAAAAACTAGAACAAAACGAAACACAACATTTATGTAACCCTAACCTAACCCTAAGGTAATACATAAAAAAAACTCTTAACCTCATTCAAATATCAAATGCAATGTTTCTCATTACTGTCACTCATTACAATTTTGAAGCAAATTTAAAAAAAACTAAAAACACACTTTCATTTATTAGTGTATGGGGGGGGGGGGGATGTCACATTATTTTCAGAAGTTATATGGGGGGGGGGGTTGTCACTGATTGTAAGCAGCTTTAGTAATCAACTGGGCAAATAAAGGGGGGTTATGCTATGTTAAATTTAAATATTAAATTTCTTTTTGTGAGTATCACTTTACTAAAAGGCACACAATTATAAGTCAAGTAACCTCAATAACCTTTATGCTTTTTCACATGTCAACACAACCCTCAAAACATTCATGCCTGCCGATTTTAACTTAAGGTCACGACATCAAGCACACGGACAAAAAGCAAACAGTGTTTAGTTTATCAGCATAAATACAGGCTTGCAATCATTGAAAATAGTGACTGATTAGTGCATGGTATTTTAAGCAAGCACAGAGAAAAGAAATGTGTGTTAATTAAATCATATTAAGCAGTCTTCCCTACTGATGTTTCCAAAAGTAATATTCTTAAATAAAAAAGTAACTCTTATTAGTTAGGCTCTTAAACAGTTGAGATAATCTAACATTTGAAGAAACAAGACAAACGTTCTGCCTGCTACAAGAGCAGCAGCAGTTGTGCACTTTTTGAGAATAAAAAACCTTATCAAAATCAAAGGTCATGCTGTAAGCTAATACTCAGTTTGATAAAATAAATCTCAAAAACAGTTTAATCTTCAGGATTAATTTTAAACATCAAATTACATAAAAACACATAACATCACATCAAATAACAACACCTCACATCAATTTACATCACATCACACCACATCACATCACATAAGACACATCACATCAAATAACAATACATTGCATCATATTACATCATATAACAATGCATCACATCACATACTGTAATTATAACACATGATATTTAAAAAACAACACGTCACTATATATTAAATAACAACACAACACATCAAATAACAACTCGTTACATTACACATCAAATAACAATACACCACATCACAACAAATCATATCACAACACATAAACACACATCACATCATATTACAGAATATCACAACACATCAAATAACAACACATTGCATCATATTACATCACATCACAACACAATGCATCTCATAACAACACATCACATACATGTAAGAACACAACACATCACATCACATAACAATTACACACCACACTTTACATGACATTATTTTATACTGTTAGTAATACATTGCATTACATTAAATAAGTCAGAATAATTGTTTTTCATGATGTATAATAGACAACACAGATTCATAAGCATGATTATTATGAATATTAAATTATTATAAAATAAATTATTATGAATAATAAATACTGATCTATAAATATAATGTTTTCTCAAATGTAAAAGAGAAACAAATGAGTCTTGAAGGGGCAGGAGGTCACCACATGATAAGAGCCAGAATATCAATGACAATGATAATGATCATAATAAAAATGCTAATGAAGACACCGACAATAATGATAAAGATGAATGGTAACAATGATGATGATAAAGAGATGTAACAATTTGCTGTTGTTGTTGTTGTTGTTGTTGACTACTAAATATTTTTAAAAACTTAATTTGGAGCATCTCTGTTGTGAAATTCCCCACCAAATTTTCTTTTTATCATTACTTATGTATTTAATATATTCTTGTATTGTATTATCAAGGTGGAAGCAATTAAATAAAAATAAATAAATAAATAAATAAATAAATAAATAAATAAATAAATAAATAAATAAATAAATAAAAATAAAAAAATAAATTATTCAATAAAAAAATAAATGAATGAATGAATGAATAAATAAATAAAACCAGTTAATTGTTTATTTTCAAGATTTTAAGGTATTTAGTTTTTTTTTAATTCAATGTTATTTAAGACTTGTGTATGTAGACTATGATAATAATAGCGTGCAATTTATTAACTATAAGGAGCTGAAAATGCATCTGTCAGGAAACATAACCATGATAGCCATAAGGACAGGAAAAATCCTGGGGGCTGATGTCAAATGTTCTTATCTGCTTCCTCTAATCTCTCTAAATGATAATTACAATTACATTGTATAGGCTTAATGTACACGACATTATAAAATGACAAAAGAAATCATAGCCACTAAGAAGTTTGTATTTTAGATACAAAATCGTCCTGATTTGCATATATGTTTTTTTCTCGGCCAGATTTACTTTAATCTTGAGTTGACAATTTAAGTAAAATATGAAAGAATTAACTTTGGAGTTTCATAAGTATTATTCAATATTCGTGTCCGATCTGTATAAGATATACAGATCAGCTGCTCATATTGTATAGGTATATTACTTAAAAATATCTAGTGCAACCAATAGAGGAATTGATATTTAATCATATGAATGCTAAAGACATAAATTAAGGCAAAGTTCAAACTTCAGTTTGCATTAATATTCCTCTTGCTAAATGCAAATAATATTTATCTATAAAAATTACTCTAGTTTTGTTTTTTAAAAAGGAGAAAACAACAAAAAATAAACAAACAAAACACTAATTAATACTGGTGCTGTATTTTGTTGAAAAAAACATGTAAAACTCAGGAATATATTTTCACACACTAAACCGTTTATGCTTACTCATCAATGGGAAAGGTTAAACATGTCATATCATATATTAAGCATTGAATATTTTACTTGCCGGCTTGCTTTGCACATTTAAATACTGAGCTGAGTTTTTGTTGAAGATGTGCAAAACCAGAGTAAATCTATTCTACACATTTGCAACAGTAACTGCTACTCATCAAGGCAAATGTCAACATATGCAATAATTATTATATAAGATGTTCAACACAAGTTTTTTTTTACATAACTTTTGAATTGAGTGTTAGCTAAGTTATTCAAAATCATGAAATTTATTTTTACACCGTACTATGCTAATTATGCGTATACCTTTGACAGACAAAGGTCACGCACATGCCTGTGTCTAGTTTAACAAATTATTTTACTTGCCTCATATTCTTTCCTTATAAGTTCAAGTCTTGTTCTCCGTAGCTCTATCTTTGTTATTGTGTCAGAGTTAACTTGTAGATCAATACTCCCTGTAAATGATAGTTTGGATTGAGTACATATATTAAAAACATAATATATCTGGGTGTCAGAACGTGGGTTATAAAATAGGTCAAGTCAACTGAGTCGCGCATAGATGAGTATTATCAAATGATCTCGTGATCACTTGCCATGCAGATCTCTGACTGTTGCTGACAACGACTATGATGATTGGTTAAATTGAATACAACACTACTAAATATATAACAGCAATAACCACTTTACATTCATGAATTTAACTTTACATTGTTTGGAACAATAAAAAACATTCACATTGTACCTCATGCTGAACGGTGAGGAGTATCATTATGCTGCTAAATGCATGGGGCATTATATTAGTTACAATTGAAATTATATTTGCATACAATCATGTACATATATGCATTCTAAATGTACAATTCACCTATTTCTAAACTACAGTGTTACAGACTTTGACAAACCATGCAGAACCACAAGCTGTCTGCATGTTTGCTTCTGCCAAGTTCAATACTTCAGGTCAGTTAAAATCTCACCCAGATTTAATGCCATTCCCGCTCTCATTCGGCCCACTGATTGCAAATAGTTTTTGACCAAAGCACAAACCACTACCAGCGAAATTAAGGTCAGTCGTAGGTTGAACGCCAATCCAGACACACAACAAAGGCTGGCATGAATAGAATTAGCGTTTCAGACTTGAAGATGACCTCAATGTCAAACTGTATGACGCGCACTATGTCACTGTCACAGGGCATCAACCATACAACGTTGTAAGGGTCTCAGGCGAATTGCCCTCGCGCTAACACACTCCCTTCCTTCTTTAATAGTTTTGAGATTATTTCTATCTTACCATCCTTCCGTGTTCCTATAGTCAATACTTTTCCTGGACAACGAGTAGTTTCTTATTTCTTTGTGTTGTAAATGAATGAAAAACGGAAATATTGAAGACAAAGGGCAAGCTCGACTCATTTTGACGTATAAGAGCACAAAAGATCGGCAAACTCGCGTTCAAATAAAATATCGTTCCAAAAAGAGAGCGCTAAAACTAGGTACTGACCTAAGATCTTTTTAAAAGGTTGTTCGTGGTTGATCGGTGTACGGCATGTCGGGCAGTAACGGTTTGTTTGCAGCCATAGATCCAAACACGGCGAACAGAAGACATGTTGGTTTGGGCAAACTACCGGCTCTTTCACCTGAAAAAATAAACTTGTTAGCGCAAGCTACGCGAACTGTACACAACATACAACAAATGTACAATAATTGTGATAAATATTATACCTTTCCTAAGCAGATCTGACATGATATTGGTAGAGTTAATGACAACGAAGAGCTGGTTACTCTGTTGGCAGACGCCATCTTTACCTGGCCATGAGACTGTAGTACTCACAGGTCAGCACAGTATCAACAAACAAATGTCATTGGCATGCGCACTGAGGTCAAGCAATCCAACATGGCGGACGTGGAAAGCTGCTTCTTTTGTATTGTCGTGTTCGCTTCTCTTTTAAAGCTGCTATTTCTTCAAACATAGTAAGTTTATTTGCATAGACCACGACGTAAACATATTGCTATCGTGTATGTGTATTTAGTGCTAATTCATTTGTGTTTGTATAGTCGTTCTACGGACTTCGAAGTGCATCGAAACTGGCTAGCGATAACGTACAGCCTCCCAATCAATAAGTGGTATTATGAGGTGAGTTGATAGAACTATTCTTCTATACTTGCATCCATGTCAAACCAGGAACTTTTCTTTTTACCTCCGTAACAAAGAACCACACATACAAACAAAAATAATTAACACCAATCAATACATCAATCAATCAACCAATCAATCAGTCTATCGATCGATTAATGAAATTCCTCTGAGACCAGACGGTAATTGTGCTGGGAGACTAATCTTTGTGAAAAACACAATAAGTTATTTGGCATGCTTTAATATAAATGATTTAATGTAAATACTCCTTACATAGTGATCACTATACTAGGAGGTGTGTTAGAAGTGAAAGTTGATTGGACCTCTAGCTTAGATTTGCATCCATAGGGTCATTCCACATGAGACATTGAAATAATGAAAATTTGACAACATTAAAAAGCGTGCTCCAAAAAGAGAGTTAACTGACTAAGGTTCTCAATGTGATTTTACTGTAATATTATCTATTTTATGTGATATTTACTAAGCAAATTAGGCAATTTTCTTTTATTTGACTTACTGAATGTGCCATTTGTAATGTCCGTCACGTTTCTTGTAATGTCCGTCACGCTAAATATTCCCTTTTTTAAAAAAATAGAAAAAACAACTAAAAAATATAGGTCTTCAGTAAGAAAACTTAACCTATAACCAAATGCTTAAAAGCATTTGTTTGCTATAAACTTCTCACAATTCACAAGAATTTCACTTCTAATTTACCCAACTGGAATTAGTGGTAGTTTTAGCTGTAATGTCCGTCACGGTCCTTTTGGACAAAAAACTGACAAGTCAAAAATTATTTCTGATTATTTTTTCATGCAAATTGTAGACAAGGTTCTAAGACAGTTGTGTGAAAAAATAAATTGTAAGATAATGCAACTGTGTATGAAACACAAGCTTATTTAGGTCTGTGAATGTAATGTCCGTCATGGTGGAATGACCCCCATAGCTCAAGAATATATTTGAGAGACTGAGTGAGAGAGAGTATAGTGTCTTGCCATAGGGTCAAATGCAATTGTCTGGCCAAAAATGAATTCTACCCATAATCCAATTTACACTAACCATTTATAGACCACTACATCTATTTTAGTAGCATTCAGTGTTAGTTATTCAAAATAGCAATATTGTCTCTTCAGTATTGATAGTATCATCAAAACTAGCAAGTAAAGTGGTATAGGCTGCTTCGGTTTTTGATATAAACGATAGGTAATATAGTGAAATTTGTAAACCGTAAAAATGTTGACTTAACTTTACTGACATTTCTAGCTTTAGCTCTAAATGGTAGGTAATATAATGAAATGTGTAACACCCTAAAAATGTTGACTTAACTTTACTGACGTTTCTAGCTTTAGCTCTTCGTCGGAGTCATAATTCTGATTATGACCACAATGGTCCAATGATTGGTTTGATGAAATTATGCCTATATTTATGCATATGAAGCAATTGTAATCCTTATCTTGTAACTATTTTTTAGGATACATCTGAGATGACTTTAGACTACCCACCTCTTTTTGCATGGTTTGAATATATCATGTCACAAGTAGCAGTGTTTGTGGACCCTAAAATGGTTGTAATTAGCAGTAAACCATATGTTAGTACCGGAACTATAGTATTCCAAAGGCTTTCAGTGATTGTGACAGATCTGGTCTTTGTACATGCAGTCAAAGAGTAAGTGTAAAAAACTATTTGGTGGTTGTTCATTCCTAAATACACTCATTAGCATTCATCCATCTATTCATTCATTCATTCATCCATTTAGTCATTCATTCATCCATCCATTCATTCATATATTCATTCATGCGTTCATTAGCAGCACTCACTCACTCATTCATTCATTCATTCATTCATTCATTCATTCATTCATTCATTCATTCATTCATTGAATCAGATTCAAATATCTTTTAACAAGTAGTTTATCCATTTGCTCATCCATCCATTCTTTCATTTGGTTGTTCATTCAACTATTCATTCATTTCTTTGTCACAGTTGCTCATTCTTCTGTTCAGTCAGTAAGTTGCTCAGTTTGTAAATAAGTCAGTCTTTGAGATAGGTGGACAGACACTAGGTCAAACAGCCACTAGGTTATTCATCTAGTATCTATACTTTCTTTATTAGAATAATTATGTATACCTATTTCAATTAAGTTAGTCACCTAGAAATTAGCTAGAAAGGTGAGACCGACAGGAATTATGGGTAGAAACATTCTACAGTCTTCAGCATATTTTGATAATTATGTATGGGTTAGAAATATTTTACCAGTCACAGTTTACCTTTTGTGAGCCCTTGAAAGCTTAACTTTGTGTCAAAAGGCTGTATTTGAGTGATATATTAAGTATTTCCCATGACTCTCTACTGTCTCAGCATACTAGGACTAACTTTGTTGAAAAAAGTATACCTTGAGTGATTCCACAATTCAAGGTTTGAATAGGAACAATTAAGGAATTCTGTTTGCCAAATTGAATGTAATATTTTCTATTTGATATTTTTTAATGATTCCCTTGATTATTAGAAAAGGGAAGGCATTTAATAGATAATATATATAAATGTTTATTATTAACTGTTGTATTTGTTAGGTTCTGTAGATATCTGCACAAAGCCAAGAAAGTCTCATTCCCACCTACAAATGGAATCATTCTTGCTTTACTGCTTGTGTTCAATTTTGGATTACTGATTGTGGATCGTATCCTTGTAAAAATTCTTATGATAAACAATGATGATAATGATGATAATGATGATTATAATGTTGACAGGGTTCGTGCTACTCCTTAAACTCCTTGAAAACTCCTTAGATTTGATTTACGTTTTTAAGGGCACTTGAAAAGCCCTTGAATTTTAGAAAACCAGCCAAAACTCCTTAAAAACTCCTTAATTCTAGCTAAAGTAGGGTAAAAATTCTAGTATTGCAAATGAAAGTTAACTAAAAATTATAGTATTGTAATGTATTTCTCTTGTAATGGACAACGATAGAAGAGAGTTGGTAATGTAAAGAGAAATGATTTCCTAAATGCATGAGAGGACTGGGTATGAGTTATGTAAATGATTATGTAAATTAGCAATGTGTGTTATAAGGTTGAGTGAGTGTCAGTTAGGTTATTGTGGTCTAAGTTCGCTTAGTTGACACTTTAAGTTCGCTTAGTTGACACTTAAAAGTCGACTTTACTTTCCAAGTTACTACTATCCTCGTTGTATTATGCCTCGATATTCAACTAGGAACCAACATAACCGGCAGAGAGAGCCGAAAACGCATAGGTCACGTACCTCAAGTTCCACCACTAGACGATCTAGTTCGCGTTCAGGACGCGCTCAAAACCCACTGACACTTGAAGCCATCCAAGAGTTCAGAGAAGTCTTTGACCCTGAATATTCCGATAGGTTATCGGTAGAGGCAGGTAGTGACCTAGGAGGAAACCGCCGCGAAGAGGACGTGACAAACGAGCCAAACCACGTTCTGGCGGGAAACGGACCTCGCCAGGAACCGGACATGCCGGCCTGGGCGAGGACTCTACTGGAAAACCAGGACAAGGCCCTCGAAGTAAGTAAGAAAGAGCTCAGCGAGCTACGCTCAGAAGTAAGAGCGTTAAAAAGAAAAAGAGACGACCTGGGCAAGGACAATGTTTTTGACTGGAAGAGGAAAGGAAACCAGAAACAATTTGAATTTAATCGGACCGTGGAAGAACAGCTTGAGGATGTTGCCGTGTCCAAGACTTTGTTGGAAGCAAGAACGCTAGCTGAGAAAGGTTTGTCTCTTATTTCTGATCGTAATAAACTTATAAAGATAGCGGATAAACACGGCTGGGACACCGTAAACCAATATGTTACCGATCCTTTGGCGGCGGACGACACAGATGATAAGAAATTGCGAAAAGCGGTAAAAGACGCCGAAAAATCTAGGGAGAAATCCAAGAGAGAGAAAGAAGCGAAATCGCGCCGCTCTTCACGCGCCAGAGCGTTCTCCAGTACGACGACATCGTCTTTGGGCTCGAACCGCCTTGGTCCGCCACCATCTACCTCATCGGACAGGATTGTCTTTACGAATACTGACAAAAAGTTCTCACAAGCGAGGTGTTACCGCTGTAACAAAGCTGGCCATTTCAGCCGTGATTGCGTTAGCAACGAAAGTAGCTTCAAACCCTGACTAGAAGGTGACATTGTTGCTGATTTATGTGATAGTGATGATAATTATGATTGTGAATTTGACGAGGATGTTTCTTTAAATAATTGTAACGTAAGAGGTCGATTAAAGAAAAACTTAGATTTTTGGCGTTATATCGGTGCCTCTAGCATGATTTTAAAAGTTGTAAATGATGGTTATTTTCTACCTTTTCTGAAAGAACCTAAAAAATCTATGTTTGCAAACCATCCTAGCGCTATTTACCACAACGAATTTGTACTAGACGCTATTTCTGAGCTTTTATTAGCAGGCTCGATAGAGGAAGTCAGTTTAGACCTTATACATGTGTGTAGCCCTCTGGGAGTTGTCCCTAAGAAGAATAAGAAACTTCGTTTAATTCTTGACTTGCGCTATTTGAATGATCATTTGCATACTAAAAAATTTAAATACGAAGATCTTTTTGTTGTATCACAACTCGTTTCTCTAGGTGATTGGTTTATAACTTTTGATTTGAAGAATGGCTACCACCATATTGATATTGGCCCTATGCATCGTAAATTCCTAGGGTTCAGTTTCATGAAGAATGGAATTATTAAGTATTATGTCTTTGCATCTTTGCCATTTGGACTGTGTACTGCCCCATATATCTTTACGAAAGTATTAAGACCAATGGTTAAGTACTGGAGGGACCAAGGTAAGCGCATGTTAATGTACCTCGATGATGGCTTTGGGTGCGCGTCTTCTGAGGAGGGTGCAAAAAACCTATCTTCCTGCGTACGCAATGTTTTGGTCCAATGCGGCTTTATAATTAACGAGGAAAAGAGTATCTTAATACCTCACCAAGTTGGTGAATTCCTGGGTTTTACCATAGACCTAAAACAAGGTTTGTTTTTAGTCCCCCAAACCAAAGTTGATAATTTGATGATCTTATTACGTGAAATTAACCACAAACACCAGTATGTGTCGGCACGCAAGGTTGCTAAACTGACGGGGACTATTATTTCTATGGGCTTAGCCCTTGGCCCTGTAGCCAGACTATTTACGCGTTATCTCTACTCAGTACAAAACAATGTTTTGTCTCTGAGCTGTAAAGTTTGTTTATCAGAGGGTGCAATAAATGAAATTCAATTTTGGATAGAAAATTTTTCAGATCTTGTTGGTCAGCCTGTATGGCACTCTTCACCATGCATCGATGTGATTTCCTACTCCGACGCCAGTAATTCTGGTTGGGCAGGTTATGTTGTACAACTTGGCCAGACAGTAGCACGTGGAGACTGGGACGATATAGATTGCACTCAAAGCTCTACCTACAGGGAGTTAAAGGCAATTCGCTTGGTCTTGGAATCCTTCGCTTCGAGCCTCGTCCACAAGGAATGTAAACATCGCTCAGACAATCAAGGGACCATCTCAATCCTTTGTACAGGTAGTAATAAGATACATCTACAGTCTGAGGCGACCAGGATCTATGCCATCTGTCGCCAACATGGCATACGACTCTTTCCAGAATGGGTTCCAAGGCATTTGAACCAAAAAGCAGACTACTGGTCCCGGGTTATAGAGACGGATGATTGGATGCTCAACCCTATCCACTTCAGGGAACTGGATGCACTATGGGGACCCCATACTGTTGACAGGTTTGCAAGCTTTAACTCAAAACAGCTTCCTCGTTTCTGCTCGAGGTGGTTATGTCCTGGCTGCGAGGGGGTTGATGCCTTCACAATGAACTGGAGTGTTGATAATAATTGGCTTGTGCCGCCTGTATATCTGATCTCAAGAGTGTTAAAGCATATGGACTACAATGGAGAGTCCGGCACACTAATTGTTCCATATTGGCCGTCCGCGCCTTGGTGGCCACTATTGTTTAAGGATGATGGCACTCTAAAAGACTTTGTTACTGGTTGCGTAGACCTTCCTTGTCATTCAAGGACATTTCTACCTGGTTCAGCTGAAGGAGATCTATTCGGTTATGGAACCCCATCCTGTAGAATCTTGGCCCTGAGGATCACTTGTCCTAGTTATGTATCATGATTGTTGAAGACTACTGAGGTAAGACGGTTCTAGCTCCCCGCTACATTAGCGGAGGCAGGAAATCTGCTATTGCTATAAGGTTTGCTCTGGAGCTCCCCACTACAGTAGTGGAGGCATGGCTGGTTTGTTGCTATTGCTCCATATGATCTTATTAGTGTATTCTGTCCCGAGCTCCCCACATTGTTTGTGGAGGTACTGTCTTGCTATTGCTCTGGTGGACATCAGGTTTTATTCATGTTGCATGTTTCTTGAAATACCACTCCATAGTGAGCAGAAGTTCTTACGAGTTCGTACAGAATGTCGTTTGTTGTGATACAAACTTGTTGTGTCTGCAACCAAAGGTTCATCCTCAAAGGAAGTATAGTAATTTCCTTTACCTTAATTCGTATTAGAGTATTGCTCACTATTGCTATTGTTGATCTTTTTAGGTCTATCCACCAGTGGTTGCTGCGAGAGCCTGAGGAACCTCAGCGACATGCGACTCTCAGCCTTAGCCAATGAACTCCCTAATATCATGGTATGCGACCGCGCACCCTCCACAGTGTCAAAATACTACAACAGTTTTGAAAGATGGCAGAAATGGGCAACCTCCTTTGGTCTACCTGCCTTACCCGCTAAAGGTGCTCAATTAGCTTTGTACTTGTGTGAGCTAGTGAAGAAGAGTAAGTCACCAGGCCCAATCTTGTCTGCTGTGTATGGTGTTTCCTGGGCACATCGCAAGGCACTGGCCCCTGACCCATGTAGCCATCCCTTAGTTGTTCAGGTGCGTGAGGCAGCCAGGAGACTCCTTGGCCGCCCGACGACAAGGAAGGAAAACCTCACCAGGGACAACATTCGTGCAATTGTGAAAGAATTTGGCCAAGTAGGATCTGGCATTGCAGACCTTCAAATTGTCACAATGATTACAGTGGGCTTCGCGGGCTTCCTCAGATGGAATGACCTATCCAATATTAACTTCCAGGATATAAGATTTCACGACTCTTATATGAGCATCCTACTTAGGAAAAGAAAAAACGACCAATACCACAAGGGTACTATGGTGAATATTACTCGTTCCCAATCTGATTACTGTCCAGTTGCCTTAACTGAGAGATTCATAGCAAGAGCTGGCATCTTATGCGGGCCAATGTTCCGCGAGATTCAGGGCCATGGCTCAGGAAAGAAGATATCAAACAACAAACTCCGATATGGTACTGCAAGAGCTCAAGCACTAAGAATGTTTGCTGCTATTGGTTTGAATGCAAAACGATACGGGCTACACAGCCTTCGCTCAGGAGGAGCATCCACAGCCTCACAGGCTGGAGTGCCGGAGAGGCTAATCTCGAGTCATGGAGGATGGAAGTCAGAGTCGTCTCGCAACTGCTACATTCGAGACAATAACGAAACCCTGTTGTCTGTTTCCAGAGCCTTACAGATGTAGTTATCAGACACTTTTCTTATTAATTTTACTTACCTTACTATTTTCTATGCTTTCGCACTGTGAATTGTGGGCTTAGGCCAACCACCGCAAATTGTGTTTTGTGTTATGGACTAGAAGAAATACTAGGAAATGTATTTCTCTTGTAATGGACAACGATAGAAGAGAGTTGGTAATGTAAAGAGAAATGATTTCCTAAATGCATGAGAGGACTGGGTATGAGTTATGTAAATGATTATGTAAATTAGCAATGTGTGTTATAAGGTTGAGTGAGTGTCAGTTAGGTTATTGTGGTCTAAGTTCGCTTAGTTGACACTTTAAGTTCGCTTAGTTGACACTTAAAATTTTGTTGTTACACATGATGTATTCATTTACTTGAAAGTATAATAAAAGTGAATTGTGGGCTTAGGCCAACCACCGCAAATTGTGTTTTGTGTTATGGACTAGAAGAAATACTAGGAACATCATTTTCGTAAAATAAGTTTAGCAAGATTAATTAAAATCGCAAAGGAATTATCCGACAGGTATTACTGCATGTATTGAGGGGTACTGGGAACAACCGTCCAAAACGACTTTACCCGCAAAAAGTGCTTAAAAATTACTTTTTGGTCCTTGAAAACTACTTGAAAACTCCTTAGATTTTGTTTACTGACATCAGCAAGAACCCTGGTTGATGATGATGATTATAATGTTGATGATGATGATGTTGTTGATGATGATGTTGTTGATGATGATGTTGTTGATGATGATGTTGTTGATGATGATGATGATGTTAATGATGATGTTAATGGTGATGATTCATGATGATGTTGATGATGATTTTGATGATGATGATGATGTTGGTGATAATGTTGATGATGACAATAATGATGATAACATTGGTGATCAAGATGTAAATGTATTAGCTATATATATGTGTGTAGAATAAAGTAGAAACCAATTCACCAACTTGTAACCATATAACTGTTTTATTGTACGTTTCGGCTATTCAGCCTTCTTCAGCAAACTATATATATATCTAAATGGTGATGAATGATGATCATTATAATACCAGTAGTGATGAAGATGACATGATTATGATGTTGATTGTTGATGGTGTTGGTGGTGGAGGTGATGAGTACTTTCAATAATGGTAATATTAATGCTAGTAGTAATGGTAATCATAATAAATATTTAACAATTATTTGCCAAAGATAAAGTGGTTATCAGGTGAATATTTACTGAGCTGTGAGTCTTCGAGCGACGAGGTAAATATTCGTCTGATAACCACTAAGCCTGAGGTGAATAATTGTTTTAGTACTATATACAATATGAGTGGCCGATCTTTATGAGATATACAGTGGCTGGTCGAAGACAAACTACTGTATATCTCATACAGATTGGACATGAATATTGTATAGTACTTATGAAACTCCAACATTAGTTCTTTAATATTTTACTAAAATTGTCAAGATAGAAGTAAATCTGGCCGAGAAAATTCAAGTTAAAACTTATGCAAATCAGGACAAATCTGTATCGGATATACAACCTCCGTCACGGACGTGAATTCTTTTGTCAATTGCTCATTAATTATTCATGAATTTTATAAGTATGATATATACAATTCTCAACCGAACAAAAAATAAAGAAATGAAAATTCTTGTATAAAATAAAGATTTATTGCATAATATTACAAAGCGTGACAAGACGCACTAGCGTCAGCGGTAGATATGGTCTAATATCCCGAGATAGCGAACCAATGAGAGCGTACGTTCTTATTTATTATTATATTCATTTTAAGTGTTCTATATTGTTTACTGGTTGAAATCTAGCAAGCATTCTTGAATCAATGCAAATAATTACTATATTATTTGTTGACCTGGAATAGCTAGTCTATAGCTACACCATCCATAAATTAAAGTAGTTTCAAACACATAGTTGATTTTTGAAGGATGGAGACTGAGATTGAATACTGATTTTGCATCACCAGACGGTATAATAATAGCATTGCAATAAATTTGACATTATGAAGTTGGAAACAGAAATACACGTATTACATAACCACTCATATAAGATTGTATAGATCTGTCATCAACGTCACCTCTTTTTGATTATCATATTCCAGTAAGGTTCTCCAGTAAGATACCACCCTTTATCAGGAATGTTTGACTTGAAGATATAAGTTAACACCAACAGCAAACACAGTCTTATTTCTTAAAAGAGAAATATTTCATGATCGGACACAAATACTACAATGCTTTTAAACAAAAATACTACAATGCTTTTAAACAAAAACACTGCAATGCTTTTAACACAAATACTACAATGCTTTAAAACAAAAACACTGCAATGCTTTTAACAAAAATACTACAACTGAAGGCTTTTAACAAAAATACTACAACTAGGCTTTTAACAAAAATACTACAAGTCTTTTAACAAAAATACTACAAGGCTTTTAACAAAAATACTACAAGGCTTTTAACAAAAATACTACAAGGCTTTTAACAAAAATACTACAATGCTTTTAAACAAAAATACTACAATGCTTTTAAACAAAAATACTACACTGCTTTTAAACAAAAATACTACTGTAGTAACAATTATGCTTTTAAACAAAAATACTTCAAAGCTTTTAAACAAAGTGCTATTAAACCTTTGAGGTTACTCAAATCAGACATGTGTCTGATCTTGAACACTGAGGTCATTTTTCTTACGATAGAAACAATGCAATGGAAAGTGCCAAGATTCTGAAAGATAATCTATGGATTCACAGAATGTTGACTACTGTTGACCCTTTAGAGAGTCATTATTTGGCTAGTATCAATACGGTGTAGGTTAAAGTTGCTGAATAAGATTTCCGTTTGATTGTAGCAGCGCTTGCGGCATGCTGTGATCTGTTGCTTTGCAACTTTTTGAGAGTTTGATTTATTATCAGTAATGATGATCATGAGTCAATAGCACCACCATCGTAATAATCCCATCATGATCGTAATAAATTAATTAGCAAATAATGGTGGTAGTGGTGATAATATTGATGTAACATTAATTAATAATAACAATAATGGGGATAATAATTGTAACGTGATTGTAAAGTTGCTGATTCTGATGATAATAATGTTACGGTAGTTATGATAATGATCATGATTATTATGGTAGTGATGATTATGATGATTTTGATGATGTCGGTGATGATGATGATAATAATGTTGATGATTATGTTTATTATGATGATAATGTTGATGATTATGATGATGTCGGTGATGATGATGATGATGATGATAATAATGTTGATGATTATGATGATGTTGGTGATGATGATGATAATGTTGATGATCATGATCATGATTATGATTATGATGATGATGATGATGATGATACATGTAATGTTGATGATTATGATGATGTCGGTGATGATGATGATAATAATGTTGATGATTATGATGATGTTGGTGATGATGATGATAATGTTGATGATCATGATCATGATTATGATTATGATGATGATGATGATGATGATGATACATGTAATGTTGATGATTATGATGATGTCGGTGATGATGATGATAATAATGTTGATGATTATGATTATGATGATGTTTATGATGATGATGATGACGTTTATGATGATGATGATGATGATGATGATAAAGATTTAATGATCATACTAACAATGCCATGGTAAAAACTGATCTTCTACAGGGTCACAATGTCTATAATCTCTGTCTTGCATGTAATATGGTTAGCATAATGGTGAAGAGATCATTAGTTCAGTTTGACCTTAACATTGTCTAGACATTCACTTCCAGTACAATGGCTTTTTGTTTGGAATCCTCTTGCTCTCAATCACAAGATTGTCAGAGGTCAGTTATTATGATCTTTTGTATGTTATTTTTATCAAACATCTGCTAGCTAATGGACTTTTGTAATGCTGGTAGCCACTTAAAAAGTCATTAGTACATAGAAAAGGTCATTTGTTGGTCCTAATTCTTAAAGAACTGATAATAAAGTCTAAAGAAACGTGCCTGCTGAGTAGATGGGTTTTAAAAAGCATATTTAAAAATAGCACCAAAGTCTCTTTTATATAAAGTGCTCTCAATTGTGTACCTTTCTATGATAATAATAATAAGAAGAAGAAGAAGAAGAAGAAGAATAACAACAACAATAATAACAACAACAACAACAACAACAACAACAATAATTATTATTATTATTATTTAATATATTTATATAGCGCTTTAATCTAAATTCTAAAGCACTTAACAAAATGAAAAAAAATCAAATATAAAATGTTTTCAATAGTTATTAACAATAATTATAACAAATATTTAAAAATTTTACAATTAACGCATTGCTTAAATACTTTTTATTCTTTGCAGGGGAAGAATCTAGAGGGTGCTTTCTTGTTTGCAATACTTCTGAATTTTAAGCACATTTTCCTATATATTGCTCCTGCATATTTTATATACTTGTTGCGTACGTATTGCTTTGTGGCAAGTGGTGGAAATCCAGGTGAGGTTCTATACTTCTTAATTACATATTAAATCAATACTTAGGGGTGGACCATTTGACTTTTGAGGGGGGGGGGGTGGATGATTTGGTCAGTGCAGAAAATTCTTTTTAGCCCGCTGGCATGCGCATGGAATTTATTTGATAGAAATGCAAAGATTTGAGTGACGATTTTGGCTTGCAGGAAATTTTTTTCGCTCTCCGGGCTGTGAGGGAAATTATTTTTCGAAATCATCCACCCCCCTCAAAAGTTAAATGGTCCACCCCTTACTTAAGTTGAAAACTTTCACACATTTTCTGATTCAGTGACTTCAGTGTCAATGTATGCACTTAAGGTAGTTCTGGACTCTTGCTACTGCGCATCCATTTCGCGCATCTTGTTTTTCATCATTTATTTGCGTTTTTTTGAAAATTTATCTAAATAATATTTTAATATGAGTCCTTATCTATAACTTAAGAAAGTATTATGTCATTTCATGCAACTTTGTAGGTAAAATGGGACATTTTTCGAAACATGCTCAGATTTTCAATACCTGACATGGTCGCTGTTTTGTCCCAAAACAACAAATTTACAACTTTGTAAAAATGAATAGATAAAATATAATTTTGACGTCTTTAGTCGTAAAACTAATACAAAATAGGTTTTAGGGTTTCTGGAGATGACAAAGAAGGCAAATTTGACAAGTTTCAAGATGTTTAAAATGCTAGAACCCAGTCCCGCGCGGACCGTTATCGTGTTTTTTGACCAAAAAATGGATTTGGTCACTTATAACCGCCTATTAGTACGGTGACCCCCAATTTTTGTCTTTTTATTCAAGACTGCATTTACTATTCTTACGATTTAGAATAAAAAAAAATATATTCATTGATTGGATTTTCTGAAATTTTCCAAATGCTACAACTCTATACACATGTAGGGTACGTGATTGGCATATAATTGTGCTTCTATGGTTCACTTATACCCATATTTGGAAATGATTCAATGATTTTTATAACAGGAAATGTTAGATAACCCTTAGATCTATCGTTTGATATAATCTTATGCTTTTCCTAGCAGAATACGTTCGCATTCTCTTGACTGCTTTGAATAGGTACTTTTGAGCAAATCACCGCAGATTATTGCAAATACCTATATTTACTATATTATTTACACAAAAAAATAATAATAATAAATTATGGTATGCATTGTGTGATGTTGTTAGTAACACATTCTCCCATGGCAATATATTATTATACATGTATCAACTAATTACTAAAGGTAAAACTAGAACAAAATCCTAACATTACTTGTGAAAAATGGCTCTTTCTTTATTCTGATGGTTGTTGTGGCAACCAAGAAATGAATAAATAAATGATTGATTGAATAGGTAAATGAATAAATAATAAATGAATGGATGAATAAATAAATGGATGAATAAATAAATGAATGAATAAATAAATAAATGGATGAATGAATAAATAAATAAATGGATGAATAAATAATAAATGGATGAATAAATAAATAAATAAATGGATGAATAAATAAATAAATGGATGAATAAATAAATGAATGAATAGGTAAATAAATAAATAAATAAATAAATGAATAAATAAATAAATGGATGAATAAATAAATGAATAAATAAATAAATGAATAAATAAATAAATAAATAAATGGATGAATAAATAAATGGATGAATAAATAAATGAATAAATAAATAAATAAATGAATAAATAAATAAATAAATAAATAAATGGATGAATAAATAAATAAATAAATGGATGAATAAATAAATGAATGAATAAATAATAAATAAATGAATGAATAAATAAATAAATAAATGGATGAATAAATAAATGAATGAATAAATAATAAATGAATGAATGAATAAATAAATAAATAAATGGATGAATAAATAAATGAATGAATAAATAATAAATGAATGAATAAATAAATAAATGAATAAATGAATGAATGGATGAATAAATAAATAAATGAATGAATAAATAATAAATGAATGAATAAATAAATAAATGGATGAATAAATAAATGGATGAATAAATAAATGGATGAATAAATAATAAATGAATGAATAAATAAATAAATGGATAAATGAATAAATAATAAATGAATGAATAAATAAATAAATGGATGAATAAATAAATGGATGAATAAATAAATAAATGGATGAATAAATGAATGAATAAATAAATGAATGAATAAATGATTGATTGAATAGGTAAATAAATAAATAATAAATATATAAGTAAAAAAAAAATAAAAAATAAATAAATAAATAAATATATAAATAAATAAATATATAAATAAATAAATAAATAAATAAATATATTAAATAAATAAATAAATAATTAAATAAATAAATAAAAAATCAAATAAATATATAAATAGATATATAAATAAATAATTAAATAAATATATAAATAAATATATAAGTAAATAAATAATTAAATAAATATATAAATAAAAATATAAATAAATAAATAAATGGATGAATAAATGAATAGACAAAGAAACAAATAAAAAAATATGTGTCACATACATAAATACATATTAAATACAAAAATAACTTCTATCTAAAAAAACTAAAATCTAGTTTCAATTGATAAAAAATATCATGATCGAAGAGTTAACATGATCAAGTTTTGTACTTTCTGTTGAAAAACTATAAAGTCTACATTCTCTGTGCTTATGATTTTTATTGCATGAGCACCCTCCTAAAAATCATCTTTGATGAGTGAGGAGCTCCCTCTTTACCACTGATTTCATTGCTACTTGCCCGACAGAGTTTATAAAGTGAGTTGGCTATACTCTTCCTTCAATCAAGCACAAGTCGTGGGTGACAGCCTTAAGATATATTCTAGGTATCAGCTAGTTATTATAGAACTTTAAAACTGAATAAATTAAATTAAATATTTTTTAACCTTGAACTTTTTAAATTAACATTTTGTTTTCACATCTATCGTTGTTTACATTTCAAGAAATTAGTTGTCTAGACAAATTGTGTTTGATTGACGAAAGAGAATCACCAACTTTACTCCACAAACTTTCTGTCTGACAGCGCATAACAATGATATCAGTGGTAAATATTATTATTATTATTTGACAATAAAATATGGTTACAATAACTGTTGTTTTTGTTGTTCTTTCTTTATTGAAATGATAGCAAGGCATGGCAGGCTGTTGGGTGTAAGCCTATGGGATTTCTCCCCTATCAGATTAATGAAACTTGGATTCTTTGTAATTGCTGTGTTTGGTGTGTCATTTGGACCATTTATTGCAATGGTAAGTATATCAAATACTATTATAAAATAATTTGGATAGTACGCGCGCGTTGATTGGTCAAACAGCCGTGTTTCATGAGAGCATGAAACACACTCACGCCATTTTCAAGCGCGCGCGCTCATTCAACGGTCAGTTTATCCGTTGTTTTGGTCTTTCGCGCGCACTTATTGGTCAGTTTCGAGAAAAAGCAACGTAGGGAGAAATGACATCGTCAAATGAATAATAATAATAATATAATAATAATAAAGCACTTTATTTCAATAGGGTAACTAGAATTACACAAGTAATTTTTATCTAGGCATAAAAGGGCATTTTTTCGTCTTTTCGCGCGATTGTTATTTTATAAAAGAAATGAAACACTTCTTGTGTTTTTTCACTTGCTTATGAAAACCTCGATACGTTTGGGAGAATTCTCGAGCAGGTCCAAACACTCGACTTCGTCTCATGTTTGGACTGATCTGCTCTCGAATTCTCCCAAACGCATCTCGGTTTTAATTAGCGCGTGAAAACACAGAAGACGTATTTCATTTCTTAAATGGAAACTAGCGAGTAAACTAGTATAGGCTGCGTCAGTATTTGATATAAACGATAGGTAATAGAATGAAATTTGTAACACCGTAAAAAAAATGTTAACTTAACTTTACTAACGTTTCAAGCTTTAGCCCTTTGTTTTTTACTCCATGTAGATATACCACATGGAAATGAAAAGGGAAATGTAGCTACCCAGTATTAACATCTTACCAAGATCTGTGTAAGATGATGCAAGATCCTGGCAATTAATTAAGTTCCAGGCATGATCTTATAAGTCAGATCTTTGCATGTAAGCCTCAATCTGCAAGAACTTGCATGAACATTCAAGTTGGGGTTTAAAACAGCACAAAGCACTGAGTTAATCATATGCAAATACCCCGGGAGGGATACTCCCTTTTTCCAAGTGGTAGGGGTGATTGGCATACCTTTTAGGGTAAAAATATTTCCTGTGTGTACCTTTTAGGGTCCTTTTAGAGTTCTGGCTCAAAAATCAGTTACGTAACATGATTTCGTACCTTTAAGAGTCATTTTTACTCTGTTTTGTTGCTTTGTTTGGGTAGAAATCGACAAGGCTTTATCAGTTATTTTTATCTGTGCGTACCTTTTAGGGGTCGTTTTCAAAATCTCCGCCTATCACCCCTACCACTTGAACAAAGGGCAAATACCCAGCAAGCCTCATAAAACAAAAGCACCAGGAGTCAAAACGAGGCTTGTCAGGCATTTGCATATGATTATATCTGCTTCATGAGAAAAGTCTTTTTTGAAAGGTTATGGTATTTCAATTATAAAATGATAACTTTGGTTGCAGGGCCAGCTTGGTCAAGTACTATCTAGACTATTTCCATTTAAAAGAGGTCTCTGTCATGCGTACTGGGCACCTAATATATGGGCGCTGTATAACGTAATGGATAAAGCAGCAGTTATTGCAGGTATGGCCTATTCTAGTTGTGACATCTCTGCCACCTTATCTGCAGCCACTGTTTAAATTAATGTAAATCTTAAAGATTATTCTGAACCATCCTCCGCATGTACAGAGATTGTTTACCAATTTTTACCACTCCAAGATTAGTTTTCCTATAATTACTTATTAATTTCTTCATTCATTCATCCATTTATCTATTCTTGTCTTCTTCAACTAATTTCTTCATTCAATATCATATATTTAGATTTTGTTAAATATATATATTTATTGAATAAGATATATTTTTCTCTTTCTGAATTTATCCATTCATATTCAATGTTATTTTTTTTGTTCTTGTTTATTCATGCACTTACCATATTTACTTGAATAAGTGCCATGGCGCTTATTAATCTTTCTGTATCTCACTGTACTGTCCCCTTCTTGATCAGACGTAAGAATATTGTGGAGATAACTTAATGGGCGAGTGGTGAAATATAATTATAATTTTGAACTGAAGAACATAGATTTTGATAAACATATATTTCCAATGTGGTTCTAGAGTAACATTATAATGTTAAAATGTGGTGCTTATTCGAGGGTGGCGCTTATTCAAGTAAATACGGTATATTATATCCATTCTTGATTACAAAACTGACAATATACTAGATAATAATTATCTAACAAGATGAATTTTGAATAATGAAATTTGTAACACCGTAAAAAATGTTGACTTAACTTTACTTATTATCTAGCAAGAGTGGTTATAATTATAATTAATTTGTGTTAACATGTATTTGTTCCCAGGCCGTAAGCTTCAATTGATAGGCGACTTATCAACAAACGCTTCCATGACAGGAGGTCTAGTCGGACAATCACAGCATCTCATTCTACCATCTATTCCACCAGTAGTTACTTTAGTATTAACACTTCTATCCATACTGGTAAGACGTGGTGTTTCTACAGTTAATAACTACAGTATAATAGCAACACTTTCAAAATACTGAAACTGGTTATATTATTACGGTGCGATTCGCCGTACCATAGTCACTTACAGAAACACTTACAAAAACTTTTGATGAATTTTTGACATTATTTTGACATTTTTTCATCTAAATGGACCAATTACATCAAAGTTTCTTAAGTCTCTACCTATCGATATAAACTTGTACCTGATTGGTCCATTGAGAAGTGACTACGGTACGGCGAGTTGCACAGTAAGTGGTAGTGGTCCCCTTCACAGTAGCCTGGCCTTTGCATCAAAGTGAGATGAACGTTGAGCTTGCAATGAATGTTGAGCTTGTTGTTAAAAGGTCTCGATCATTGCAAGCTCAACGTTTGTCTTGCTTTGATGCAAAGGCCCGGCTACCTTTCAAGATGGCATAGGGAACTGTAAAGGGGACCATTCTGATTTATATATATAGCTTAAATAATAAGGGTTGCATGGGTGGCTTAGCGGTGATAGCGCTGGCCTAGCTTTCACCAAAGAATATGACCAGAGTTTGATTCCTAGCTCCTATAGTAACTTGTGAACAGAGTTTGTTTGATGTGTTGTCCTCTCTCATGCTGTAAGGGTTTTTCTCCAGGTTATTTGGTTTTCCTCCCTCAACCAAAAATCAACCTGTGAGTTTGAATGTGGTGTGCTTAAATTACAGAATTTAGTTTGGAGTGTGTGTGAGAGACAGAAGGCCCCAACCAGCTATAGCTGAAAAAATACAGCCTGATTGACAAATGAAATATTTATTATTTTTTATTGAGACCCTTTGAGTTAGTTCTTGGTAGCATGGCTATATCAAACTTTAAATGACAGATTACTATACAATTTTGCAATTTATCACTGACAGAAAAAATATTTGTTATTTTTCAAAATATTAACATAATATTTCAGTACAAATATAACAATGATATATGATTGTAGATATTATGGTAGATATTATGTTTTATTGTAAGTTCCGTTTGTATATTATTTGATATTCTTTTGTTTTGTTATTATTAGCCGGCAGTGGTTGGCACATGGTATAGACCTAGAGGTCCCACAGGGTTCTTACAGTGTCTAGTATTATGTGCCTATGGTTCGTTTCTTTTTGGCTGGCATGTCCATGAAAAAGCTATTATTATGATCACCATCCCTTTATGGTGAGTACAAAGTGTAGAATAAAAGAGTCTCATCCCAGGGTCTCATCCCTCATGAAATTGTTGTCATCATATGATCATCTTTGATCAACCATCATCATCATCATCATTACCAACATAATAAATTATTATATATCATAACCATGATCAGCATAATATATTATCATCATCATCATCTTTGGGTCATCAACTACATCATCATGCAGCAACAGCAGCATTTTTTAATACCATCAACAGGTTCCCATTTAAATCTATACTTTCCAATTTAAATCTGTACTTATGCAAATTGTGTTGATGTGTGCTAAACACACAGATCAACCAATCAGAGTATATTATTTCTGAAGTGAACTTCTCTGATTGGTTGATCTATGTGTTTAGCACACATCAACAAAATTTGCATAAGTACAGATTTAAATGGGAACCTGTTAATCATCATTTTTGACACTCAGTAGCTTTCTTTTTTTCTTCATCATCGTAATCATTATTATTAGTAGCATAATCTCTGAATCATCAACCAACATCATCATCAACGGCAGCTTTGCCAAGTAGCTTTCTTTTTTTTCTTCATCATCGTCATCATTTTTATTGCCATTATTAGTAGCATAATCTCTGAATCATCAACCAAGTACATCACCATCATCAATGGCAGCTTCGCCATTATTTTTCAATGCCATCATCATTTCTAATATTATTATAGCATTCTTTTTTTCTTCATCATTGTCATCGTCATCATTGCCATTATTAGTAGCAAGCATAATCTCTGAATCATCAACCAACATCATCATCAACGGCAGCTTCGCCATTATTTTTTAATGCCATCATCATTTCTAATATTATTATAGCATTCTTTTTTTCTTCATCGTTGTCATCGTCATCATTGCCATTATTAGTAGCAAGCATAATCTCTGAATCATCAACCAACATCATCATCAACGGCAGCTTTGCCAAGTAGCTTTCTTTTTTTTCTTCATCATTGTCATCATCTTTATTGCCATTATTAGTACCATAATCTCTGATTCATCAACTAACATCATCACCATCATCATCATCATCAATGGCATTATTTTTCAATACCATCATCATTTTGGACATCATGATCAGTATCTTTCATTTTTTCTTCATCATCATCATCTTTATAATAATTGCCATCATTACCATGTTCATGTTCAGAATTATTTTCTTCAAGACTTTTCATCAGAATCATTATCATCATCATTTTTTTTTCTTAAAAAAAAAAAAATGATCATCATTATATTATGACATGAATGATCATCATGATAGCCATCCTCATCACCACAAAATAGTCATTGTTAATCTAAATACTATATATTTTCTTTCAGTCTTCTAGCAGTGCAGAATAAGGCTGATGCCAGGGTGTTTTTAATTCTGTCGTCAGCAGGACACCTGTCATTGTTTCCTTTACTATTTAGATCTCAAGGTATACATGCAGATACAATGTTCAGTTACACTTTGCTCTTCTTTTGTTGGAAAAATGTTTGGTTTTTGTAGCTAGCACTGGTTTTTTGTTTTTTTGATAAACGTTTTCACTGTGAAGCCTTGTGGAACCCACACATAAAATAACCAGTCATTTAATATAAAATGTATGTCAGATTCTTATATATTGGGTGCTCAACTGGCATGGATATTCTTAATCCACTGGTTCTTTTAAGAGGATCGATACTGTACGTGTAGCTTGTTGTTGCTCACTCTGACAAAAATAATACTGTTATTAAGTTTAAATTTTGGATGTTATACTTGGTCGTACAGTGACATATTTTGTTATGATTTTTCCATTGTTATTAGAACAAAAAAAATTAAAAAATCTATTGTGTAAATGGTTGGCAAATTAGCATTACAATACCAGCACTTAATTCTAAACCTATAGTGTACATGCACACACAAAAAAGCTTTGAGTGTATGAATTAGTTTGTAATATGCCAAATGGAAATGATAACCACAATAAGGTCAATGATAATAATTTTTGTAACTTTTTTTATTTTACAGAAATGCCTATCAAGGTTTCTCTTATGATGATGTACACCATCCTTGCATTCTATTCCCTCTGTCTCATTCACTGGTAAGTCATAGTAAAACATTTTTTTTCTTTCTAATATCAAGATGCAATAGACCTTTCCCTAATTCGTTTTACTGATAAATCATGACATAATACATTCAGGTTGAGTTGAGACAAAATACACCAAATGTATTGATGCATCCACTCCAGCCTTGACTAGAATGAATTGTTTTGCCGAATGAGTTTTTGCACTCACACCATTTGGAAATAAATCAGATTTTTTTTCATTTGAGAGATTATTTTTTTATTTCACATATTCACTTTGCAAAGCAGGTGCTGCTTTGTACATACATGTGTATATAATAAAAAGACAATTACATGGCAGTTCATTCTCTTCACTGTACTCAAACATGAAATATTTTTAACACTCAAAAAACGTAGAATACTGAATAGTGCATACTGAATAGTGCATTGCAAGACCGAAATGCATCTTGGGTCATGTAATATTGTTTAAAGTAAAATAAATGATATTTAATTATTATATTCTTAGTGCATTCCATTCAAAACAATATACGAGCTCGTTATGGGGAGTACATATCGTTGTATATGTATTATTTATCACGAATAAATGAGACCCACAATGCCCTTTGGTCTTGGAATGCACTATTCAGTATTCAACGTTTTTTGAAATGGCTGTATACTCTCTCTATATATCAGGGTCGTGACGAGGGATGTGGGATCAGGGATCACATGCCTGGGATCGGGGATCACATAGTCCGAATCAGCTGGAATCAGGGATCACAAAAGAGGGATCAGGATTCAGTATGAATAAATTCAGGGATCACAACAATTTTGTTTGATCAGGGATCAAAATTGGCAAGCTTTTGGGATCAGGGATCCAACTTTTGTTCAAAAAACTTGGGATCAATCACGAGAAAACATCCCTAGTCAGGATCCTGATATAACAGGTTCCCATTTAAATCTGTACTTTCCCATTTAAATGTGTACTTATGCAAATTTTGTTGATGTGTGCTAAACACACAGATCAACCAATCAGAGTATATTATTTCTGAAGTGAACTTCTCTGATTGGTTGATCTGTGTGTTTAGCACACATCAACACAATTTGCATAAGTACAGATTTAAATGGGAAAGTACAGATTTAAATGGGAACCTGTTATAATAAATATATATATATATTTCTATTTTCCCCACAGTGGTAAATCATCAGAAAAGTCAACACTCAAAGACATCTTTACCCTTCCAATAGTTACATCCTATGAAGCTGTATATATTTGTGGATTGGCTGTATTGGAGTTTTACAATTGCATGATCCATCCATCGACTCCCTTAGCTTCAACTTTTCCTTTTCTTCCTCTATTATTGACATCATTGTACTGTTTTGTGGGAGTGTTTTGGTCATGGCTACTATTCTATAGAAACTTTTTTAGTTATAGCGAAATAATACTTGTAAAACAGCCTGTAGTAAGTGCAAAGAAAAAGAAGAAATAGAAATGATATATTGACTGTGTGCATGGAAAATCTTTGAATACAAAAACTTAGCATAGATAATAATTATTAATATCAACAATGACATGTTAAAAATAGTTCATATTGAATTATATTTGAATGTAATCATTTTATTATAGAAAGGGTATTGAAATAATAAAATTATTTAATGACATCACAATTAAGCATAAGATTGTGTGTAGTGGGAACTGGTCAAACTAGCCTGCGTTGTAAGCATTTCTTTTTGTGGGACTGGAGAAAGTTGTTTTTTTGGTTGGTTTGGGATAGCTGTTACCGATATGGCCGCGCAAAACCTAAGACAAGTACAAAAAATCAAGTTGCACTCGTCTTAGGTTTCGCGCAGCCATATCGGTAACACAGCTATCCCAAAACAACCAAAAAACAACTTTCTCCCATCCCCCCAAAAAGAAACGCTTGCTACGCAGGCTATGGTCAAACATGCAAAAGTATAGGAATATAAGAACTCTCATTTTGTTTAATGCTCCTGCTATTTGCACTTTGTTGCAAGTGAAGAGTAAACTTAGCCTGTGTATCGGCTTTCTAGGGGGAGGGGGGATGGAAAAGGAGGAAGGGGGGTGTGTGTGTGTGTGCAAAGTTTACAAGAGCTCTCTTGCTGACCAAAATGTTCTCACCACATGCAAAACCACCAGAATTGTGTAAAAAAAAGAAAAGAAATAATGCAGTATCTTCATAAACAACCTAACAGTTTGATGACAAACCGAATATAAAGGAGGCTGCATGCTTATGATTACACGCCAAATTTGATAAGAATCAGTCAAATAGCAACTGAGAAATGGCCACTTTAATATATAATTTCCCCATATATACAAATCACTGTAAATTATGCTCTGTTCAAAATTACTGTAACAGTGTTTTGTAAAGGGATATTATATATTCAAGTGGCCATATCTCAGCTGCTATTTGGTCAAATTTGCTATGTGAACATCTTGTGTCAAAATTGAGAACCAAAAAAATGATTAAGTGAAAATAAATTTGTATGATGTCATCATGACTCTGTTATCATCATCATGAAGTCTACAATATTGACTAATGAAGAGTAGAAGGTAGAAGTCGAAAATGTTGCAGTCCAAACCTACACCATTTGGTTGTCAAACGACTAACCATGTCATTTCCATGATGGATAAACTTTCTTTAGGGGACCGGAAAGAAATTGTCTTATGATGATCTTCGGCGGCAAAGTTTACCACGCGATAACTTTTTAAAACGCCCGGTAACCCCAATTTTTTTATAACTGCAATTATTAAGAACATGTTAAACAATGGTTTTGATGTAAAATTTCGAAAAAGCAACTGATTTTTGAATGGAAAATAGACAAAAATTCGAATTTTCTGAACCTCGTAAAATACAAGTCGCGATGCTAAAAAAATCATATTTCACTACTAACTTTTGAAAATACGTTACAAAATATATATTCCTATTAGAAAATTACTTGTTAATTGTTTACCGCTATCAAAGAGATGTTTCAATGAAAATCCTTTGAAAAAAAATTATTTGTCGATGCCGGTAAAATCGTGACGTCAGCCATATTTAAGACTCATTATTACTCGTGCCCAGGCCTATGGCCGGCACGAGTCTTAAAATGCAGCGATTCTGAGGGCGTCGAAGTTTTTGAAAGCGAGGCTTTAACACCCAGCATTCTTTGCATTTTATCGAATCAACACGCTTTCCATTCGTAAGGAAGCTGTCTTAGCTCCAACAAACGAAGAAATAAGCAACCATATGGTCGCTTCTCCTTCCATTCGATTTGAAAATCATAGGAACGTTATGCATTCACAAGACAAGCACTTCATCTCTGCAAAAACTCTCCTGAATTTAGGCCCGCATTCACGAGAAATCAAGATTTTTCGTTAAATTCATGATTTTTTCGCGTTCAATCCGCGTCGTTTTAGTGTCGATTTTTGGAACTATAATGCGTCACATAAATTAGTGTTTTGGGCAAGAATAACGAATTAAACTGGTCATAATTAGCTTTACATCGATTCTAGAGATACTAACGGACCAAAAAATGTTAAAGTTTGTTTCGATAATCTTATAGGGAACTAGTTACCAGTCCCGCACGGACAAAAAACAGGTTCACGAAATATACATTTTAAAGGGTTTTCGTGCTATAACTCGGAAAAGAGCCCGGTGTCACCCCATTTTTATTTTATAGATGGATTTCCCTTATAAAAACTCTTCACTCCGTGAAATAAAAATGATATGGTTTTCGAGCGCAAAATGTGGTATTTTTCACATTTTGAGTTTATTTTTGCATCAAAATTCTCGACATGCACGTACTTTTCGCAGTTTTTTTTTGCCCAAAGGATTTTCTTGAGTAAAACATGGCAAATAATATGTTTGTTAGGAAAGTGTCTTTCTTTTGCAAATGCTTGTTAAAAAGTTTATTATCGGGAAAAATAGAATAAATAGCGTTTTATGTTTCAAATTCCGACAATTTTTGTCACAAAAAATGACCAAAATGGGCCCCAGTCTACCGCCCTTATCTCCGAAACGAGCACGGTGACCCATTATTTTTATTTTAGTTTTGAACTTAACTTAGTTTGCTCTTTTTACATGAGAAGTTTCAAAAAGATCTAACGATAGAATCTATGACGCCCGAACTACCTTAAACTGTAAACAATCACCGTGAATTCATGAATCACATACTTTATTTAGCAGTGTTAGCAAATATGAGATCAGAACAATGAATATTGGCAGAGTTATAGTCAAACTATTACTAAAACATTTAGTAAGAAATGTATGGGAAAAGCATTTCCGGTTGTGTTGATTATATCATTAACCATATCTTTTCTGCGATACAAATAGCAACCTAGGCCACATTAGCTTCCCTCTAAGGGACACCAACATGGCCGCCAAAAGCTGAACTTCGCAAAATCCTAAAATTCCTTAAATGTACGGCGAAAATGCCAGTAATTTAGCTTTCTAACGACAATTCTAAGGTTTTTAGTTCAATCAAACATAAATAAATACTAAACTGACATGAATCTAGCTTGATTTTCGACTACTAAAGATGCCTGACTAGAGTTGCGTGACACAAATTGTCTCGCTTATATTTCGAAACCAAAACACAGCAAAGACACAAGATTTGGCACAAATGTTCATTTAGGGGAGTTCTAAAGAGTATTACTGCCAGAAGTAAATATAACTAATATTTTCGAAATAAAAAAATTGATGACGTCACGTGAAAGCCAAGAATTGTATTTCTCCACGAAAATTACTTAATATTTCACGTGACATTGAATCAAATCCTGGCCCTCAAACTCTAGATAATATTGTGGAAACTGTTCCAAGAATTCCCCCAGTGGTATTAATAATTATTGCAGTCTAGATTAGCTGAACGAGGTTTTATAATTGTTAGATGTTGGCGGTGCAGGTGATCAAATGAGGGCTTTGCACCATTTAATTTGATTAGTCTGATATGCAGAAATTAATTATACTACAATTAATAAATATTGGTCATGCGGATGGAGAACATTATGTTTCAACTTTTTGGATAATTAATTCTTTAACATTTACAAATGAATCTGATGGTTGCAGTGATAACATAAACTCTCACTTCAATTATACTGCTGGGAGTAAACCATATTTTCTTATTGTAACATATGCAATATGTTTCTGTGTTATAAAATCCAGTGGATATTGGAATTATGTAACATTAGATGCCATCAATTATCATGCTAAGCTGTACGATATTTGTCCTCTATATGCAGAAATTAATTATACTACAATAAATATTGGTCATGCGGATGAAGAACATTATGTTTCAACTTTTTGGATAATTAATTCTTTAACATTTATAAATGAATCTGATGGTTGCAGTGATAACATAAACTCTCACTCATAAACTCTCATGATCACATTACTCCTGTCCTGCGCCGCTTACATTGGTTGCCTGTAGAACAGCGAATTAATTATAAGATACTGTTGTTAACCTTCAAAGCTTTGAATGATTGTGCTCCGCCATATATCCGTGAGCTTATTGAACCATATGCCCCAGTTCGCCAGCTAAGATCTGCATCATCGCACCTTTTAACCAGAGGCTCTTACTGTCTGAAAACATATGGCAAACGAGCCTTCTCTAATGCAGCTCCAGATCTATGGAATAGCCTTCCTGTGCATATTAGATCATTTACTGACATCACTTTATTCAAGCGTGATCTTAAAACGTTTCTGTTTAGAAAGGCGTATTCTTCTTTCTGATTAATTAATTGATTAACTTATAATTTTAACATATATTAATTACCGATATATAATACATTTTTATGCAAGGATTTCTATGTTTCCGCCTTTATTTGGCTTTTTATAATATTTTTTAGCTTGTTTTAATTACATTAAATTAAATATTCTTAAACTCTATTTTAAATATGTAAAGCGTTGTTGAACTTTAAGGAATTGACGCTATATAAAATATTATTATTATTATTATTACTTCAATTATACTGCTGGGAGTAAACCATATTTTCTTACAAAATGATATACTAGTACTAGTAAAATAAAGTTCGCAATTTTTATGATTACGTATAAATACCTATATAAAATATTCACTATATACTAGTAAAAAAAATCATCTATCAACTTGAACAAATTGCGAACTTTTCACTTGTATACTAGTAAAAAAAAGTTCGCAAATCTATCAACTTGAACAAATTGCGAACTTTTCACTTGTATAATATAATATACTAGTAAAAAAAAGTTGGCAAATCTATCAACTTGAACAAATTGCGAACTTTTCACTTGTATACTAGTAAAAAAAAGTTGGCAAATCTATCAACTTTAACAAATTGCGAACTTTTTAAACGTACCTATAGGATAATATAATATACTAGTAAAAAAAAGTTCGCAAATCTATCAACTTGAACAAATTGCGAACGTTTTACACGTATACTAGTAAAAAAAAGTTGGCAAATCTATCAACTTTAACAAATTGCGAACTTTTTAAACGTACCTATAGGATAATATAATATACTAGTAAAAAAAAGTTCGCAAATCTATCAACTTGAACAAATTGCGAACGTTTTACACGTATACTAGTAAAAAAAAGTTGGCAAATCAATCAACTTTAACAAATTGCGAACTTTTTAAACGTACCTATAGGATAATATAATATACTAGTAAAAAAAAGTTCGCAAATCTATCAACTTGAACAAATTGCGAACGTTTTACACGTATACTAGTAAAAAAAAGTTGGCAAATCTATCAACTTTAACAAATTGCGAACTTTTTAAACGTACCTATAGGATAATATAATATACTAGTAAAAAAAAGTTCGCAAATCTATCAACTTGAACAAATTGCGAACGTTTTACACGTATACTAGTAAAAAAAAGTTCGCAAATCTATCAACTTGAACAAATTGCGAACGTTTTACACGTATACTAGTAAAAAAAAGTTCGCAAATCTATCAACTTTAACAAATTGCGAACTTTTCACTTGTATACTAGTAAAAAAACTTTTTTTACTAGTATATTATATTATCCTATAGGTACGTGTAAAAAGTTCGCAATTTGTTAAAGTTGATAGATTTGCGAACTTTTTTTTACTAGTATACAAGTGAAAAGTTCGCAATTTGTTAAAGTTGATAGATTTGCGAACTTTTTTTTACTAGTATACATGTAAAAAGTTCGCAATTTGTTAAAGTTGATAGATTTGCCAACTTTTTTTTATTAGTATACAAGTGAAAAGTTCGCAATTTGTTAAAGTTGATAGATTTGCGAACTTTTTTTTACTAGTATACAAGTGAAAAGTTCGCAATTTGTTAAAGTTGATAGATTTGCGAACTTTTTTTTACTAGTATACATGTAAAAAGTTCGCAATTTGTTCAAGTTGATAGATTTGCGAACTTTTTTTTATTAGTATACAAGTGAAAAGTTCGCAATTTGTTCAAGTTGATAGATTTGCCAACTTTTTTTTACTAGTATACAAGTGAAAAGTTCGCAATTTGTTAAAGTTGATAGATTTGCGAACTTTTTTTTACTAGTATATAGTGAATATTTTATATAGTTATTTATACATAATCATATAAATTGCGAACTTTTTATTACTAGTACTAGTATATGATTTTGCAAACTTTGCAAGTGTGTTAGTCCCCATAAAATCCAGTGGATATTGGAATTATGTAACATTAGATGCCATCAATGATCATGCTAAGCTGTACGATATTTGTAATGGTTTTGTACTAACCGTTAAACTAAGTGCGAAAGAACGTGTTTTCTCAGGCTATACTATATTTGTAATGGTTTTGTACAAAATGATGCCAGTTAATTACAAGATGTTTTAAAGATATATATGATACCATTATTGACCTAGAATGCACATAAATCTAGCTAATTAACTGAACATCAAATAATTTTAAATAAAGTAAAACATTCCTCAAGAAGTGCATTATAGAAAATATTAATATCAAAACAACCGGTTTCATGTTTTGTTTCTTTGGTTATTCTATAAACTGTATTATTCAACAAAATAAAACAACTTACAACATAACTGATGGCAACTGTCTTATCAAAAAATTTTGTGACATAAAAGAACAAAGTTCCCAATGTGATGCAAAATATGTACTTTATTCTCTTTCTTGTTCTCAGTATCATATCCAGTGATAAGGAAAGACAATACTCTAAGGAAATTTAAATTTAACAAACAAAAGATGCAAATTAACAATAAAACTGGAGATGTATTCAAACTGTGAAGTGTAGCTCAGGTCTCGATCACTTACAAATGAAATAGTATTTCATCCCTTAGCAGCTAGGAATCCATTTACTCCAGTAGCACTAGTTTCATATTCATATTCTTTTAACTTGATCAGCAACTTCTTAACATTGTACACAAATTGTGTGCGTTCAGTTACAACTGTCTTAAATGCATTTCTGTCATTCAAATTTATAAACTAGTTCCAGCTGTCCTACGCTCATCACCTTGCATCTAGGGCACGAGTACACGCACCATGAGGGCGTCTAGTTTCTCTTAACTGCCCGGTGGCCCCACCTTTTTTAGACAGATTTGTAGAACCCTCTGAAGGGTTAAAACAACTCACATAGTTATTTGAAGAATACATTACTTTTTAATTAGTAGGCCCCGTCCTTAACTACTTTATTTAGCCTGAGAAAACAGACGTTCTTTCGCTCCTCTTCTCCCGTTAAACTAAGTGCGAAAGAACGTGTTTTCTCAGGCTATACTATATTAAACCATAGACCAAATCGGTTAATACATTACTATGTACATTTCCCCCCAATTCAAAACCACTGCATGGGAATAAAAAATTTTGTTCCAAACATTTTCCACGTGATATCGAAATACATAAGACAAAGAATCTTATTCCCAAAAGATTTGAATTGGGTGGGAACATACAAAGCAACGTGTTAGCCGATTTGGTCTACTGTCAAGACAAATTGAGACAATAAACCAAGACGTAAAGAACACAAACTAGTTATTTTAATTGTTTTTAGCTCCTACATTTGACCTTATACAAGGCATTTTTAGCTGTTACATCATTACAAAGATTTTGTTTTAACGGAAGGAGTAGCGGACGTAGGGTATTTCAACATCCTCATCACTTTCATCATTGCAGCAAAGCTCCAGGACAAGATGTTTCACATGGTTCTTGATTTTCTTCTTGGAAACTTTCATCACTGCCTCACTGACCCTGTAAAACACATAGATAACCAGTTTACAATGTGTATTATTAGAGTGATTTCACATAACAAATTTTAAAATGCTAAAAGATTTTGCTCCCTAACAACAATTTTTATTTGCGATATATTGTATATGCCCCAGTGCAAAGCACATTAGCATGTTGTTTTACTCATAATTAGCATATTAAAAGGCGTTATTGTTCTGTTATATGCACATTTACTGGATCAATCACACATGCTGATTGGTTCCTCTACTACAGTTGACTCTCTCATAAGCAACTCCCCTTGGACCAGAAGTGGTAGCTTATGTGAGATGGTCACGTATGAGAACCTTAACACAGGAACCCCAAACAGTTGTAATAATCAAATAGTCAAATTGGTCACTATTCTTATATTTGGTCTATTGTTAAACTTTGATGGGCACAAACATAATTATAAGGCATGTTCTGATGACATCGAAAAACTGTAGTACTGTTACCGTATGTATTACAATTGATGTGCTATATAGGGTCTCTTTAAAGTATTGTGAACAATAGTGAAAAATAGTTGCTTACTTTTGTGCCATTCTCTCCTTAAGCTTGGCTGGAGGCATGAAGAATGAATACAGCATACACACTCCTTGAGATAGCATGGTAATTTCAAGACGATGCTGGTCCTGAAACACACACAAAAACAAACTATTATACACTGACAAGGAATCATGATACCACTAATATCCAGGGCCCAGTTGGTGGATTGGTATTGACACATTGAGAACAAAGATCTAAAAGCATAAAGGTAGTTGGGCATGGATGGATTAATAAATGAATTGATAGATATTAGACTTTTTTTTCACTTTTACTTTATTGAATTTTTTTCACAGTTCCTGTCAATCAACCTCGGCCTCCATAGTGTGTAATATATTCTTTAGAATTTGACAACAGCCCATGGTACACATCAAACAATGAAACACCCACAGGCTGTAGTGAAATTCTAAAGAATATTACTACCTAATGAGGTCTATTAGGCAACAAAATTCATAGAAATATATTAATACTTTAATACAGGCTGTAGTGAAATTCTAAAGAATATTACTACCTAATGAGGTCTATTAGGCAACAAAATTCATAGAACTATATTAATACTTTAATACAGGCTGTAGTGAAATTCTAAAGAATATTACTACCTATTGAGGTCTAATAGGCAACAAAATTTCATAGAAGTATGTTAATACTTTAATACAGGCTGTAGTGAAATTCTAAAGAATATTACTATCTATTGAGGTCTATTAGGCAACAAAGCTCATAGAAGTAACACTGTTGATACCTTAAAGTACTTGATAAATTCACCAAGTGTCATCTCTTGGCCATTCTCTTTTATCCCTTGGACTTCAAAACGATCCCACAGCGTGAATTCTGTGTCGTAATACTAAAATAATAAAACATTCATTTTTAAATTACAATTAACTACACCAGAATGTATGCAGAAGGGCCATTGTACTAGCTTGCTGATAATACAACAATGATTGTAAAAACAAGACTGTATATAATGGAATTGAAAGAAACGTTTGCTCTACTTAAAGGACAACTGACGTGTCAAATTGACCAAATTGACACTTTTTAAAAAAAATATTTATTTATTAGAGAACTCAAAAATATAGTTTTTACGTCCTGAAAATGAACCCTGAATTTCTTTTATAGACTTTTAAATATTTTTTTTATTGTCAGAAATACGTCATGTGACGTCACGACGTCAAAGCGTATCTTCCACTGTTCACAGCTGCAAGTTGTTCTTAGTGTTATTTCCCAGGTTTGCTTGATAGTTTATTGAGGAAAAACTACTCTTTCATCAAGAAAATAATGTCTGATTCAAGCTCTGTCTGTGGCTATTCTGAAAGCTCCAGAGTAGAATGTTTTGATGAATATTACAACGACGAAGGTGACATGAGTCAAGGTTATTATTCACCGATATTCACTGAGCCTGAGGTGGATAATATACACTATACTTTTAGTATAAATACAAAAGTGATTATTTCAAAATAATCAGCAAAAACTGTTCATTTATTTTCAAATAGTGTGAATTTCTCGACCAATAATGGCCTGCCTTTTCTATAATCCCTTTTGTATTTATAAGTGTATTATAAAAGTGTATTGTAGTGTTGACTTACCTTATTCTTTGGTGCGCTAATTGGTTCAGAGAAACCAAAGAATGGCAATGCTAAGTTGATGAAACCGTTCTTGAAGGTCTCAAAGTTTTTACTTCCTTGGACAATCTATGTTAAGAAAATCACACAATGAGCAAGGTATCTACGAGGCAAAAGTTATAAAAGACATAATTTCCTTACCTTATAGAGTTCCAATGACACCAGAGCACTGACAATAGCAGTGGTGGTAGCAATGGCAGGAATGATTTTACCAGCAATCAATTTACTCTGAAATAAACATGGATGAATGAATGAATAAAATAACATAACATCAAGTAAAGGAAGATTATAGAATGAGTTAATATGTAAAGAAAATAAATAAACAGTTAAATAAATACCAGTACATGAATGGATAAAAGAATGGATAAATGAATGGATAAATGAATGGATAAATGGATGGATAAATGGATGGATAAATGGATGGATAAATAGTAATAATTAATTGATGAGTAATGATTGATGAGTAAATAATTAAAAACCAAATTGTTAAAAATTAGTGAATAAACACATAAATGAATGGATAAATGGATGGATGAATAGTAAAAAATGGGTGGATAATGATGGATGAGTGAATCATTTTAAAACCCAATAGTCAAAAATAAGTGAAAAAATGAATGGATAAATGGATGGATGAAAAAATTCACATAATTCAAACAAATAAATAATTAGTGAAGAACATTAAAGAACAATAAGGAATAAGTTAAAAAGTAAACAGTTCAAAATTTAGAGAATAAATAAATGAATGAAACACAATTTCAAAAGCATCTTTTGTAAATGTAAATGTAAGAGAAGCTTTCCAGCCAGTAAACTTTGTACATGGGATATAAATGTAGATACTTGTAACCCAGTACAAATTGTGTAAGATTTGAGAACACCATTTATACCTTATGGCGGTCAGCTGGTGGAATGTCGTAGTTTTCAGCCCGCAGGTTGGATGTTGCCACAATGAAATCCATGTGAAAGTTAGTATCATCATCCTTAAAAAATAAAAAGATTATTGTCATTTAAAACAAGTTCCCATTTAAATCTGTACTTTCCCATTTTAATCTGTACTTATGCAAATTTTGTTGATGTGTGCTAAACACACAGATCAACCAATCAGAGAAGTTCACTTCAGAAATAATATACTCTGATTGGTTGATCTGCGTGTTTAGCACACATCAACACAATTTGCATAAGTACAGATTTAAATGGGAAAGTACAGATTTAAATGGGAACCTGTTTTAAGTAAGTTAAAGAGACTAGATATATGTAAAATCTATTTAGTGGTAAGCAAGTAGGGATATTTTATGAGGGTTTAGTAGCAATTTATAAAAAGAAAACTTCACAATTATAACACATTATTTCACTAAAAAAGATGCAAAAAAAATGACAAAAAGGAAGCTTTAACTCAAGGAGTATTGACTTTAAAGAGAGAAAGAACGAAAAAGGAAGAGAGGGAGGGAAGGATGTAAAGGAAGGTGTGAGGTGGCAGGTAAGGAAGGAAGAAAAGAAGGAAAAAAATGAAGTAAGCAAGGGGGGGGGGGGGGTTGGTAGGGTGAAAACAACAAAAAAGAATGAGGGGGAAAAGTAAGAAAAGCAAGAGGACAATTATTTGGGAGTGAGGGAGAAAGAATTTGAAAAAGGTGTTAGGTAGGGAAGGGACAGAAAGAAAAGTAGGGACATATGAATGAAGTTAGGAGGGGTGTAGGGAGAAAACAAGACAAAAAGAATGAGGGAAAAATTAAGAAAAGAAAGAGGACAATGTGTGAGGGAGAAAGAATGTGAAAGAGGTTGGCAAGTAGGGAAGGGACAGAAAGAAAAGAAGGGACATATGAAGGAAGGAAGGATGGGCACGTAGGAAAAAAACAAGAAAAAAAGAATGAGAAAAAAATAAGAAAAGAAAGAGAACTATTTAGAAGAATATGAAATATGTTTCTATGACCAACCTTTTCAAATTCAACTGGGTTCATTTTGTAACTCTTCAAAGCTTCTTGTGTAGGTATTTCCTTCTTGATGTCATCAATGTCAATTTCACCTACACGACAAGAACAAAACAACAATTGATCAACAACAGAATAACATTCCACCTACTGCAGATGTGCTGTGATAGAGTACAAACATTAAAAGCATGCAACATAAATAGTACTAAAATTAATAGTGATATTTTACGCTAATTCTTTTGTTTTCTATTATTTCATTAGCACTATTTAGTACTAATTAGTACTACTTGTTTCACAGGTATAATATTTGTACTCTATTGGCAACGTTGGTGTTCAAGACCAATGATCCCTCCTCACCAACATTCTTTACATTGTTTATTTTGATTTGGGTGTTTATTAGCCATTTGAAGTCAGTCATATTACAAAAAAAACAAATACAACAAAATGCTAAACGATTTAGTAACAGAGTATTATATATATCAACTTACATCGTAAACTATATTTAATATATGTCTGAATGTGTGATTTTCATGGTCAACAAAATTCAGTCTTTCACTCAATGCATGTTGGTAAAAGACCATGTGACTTTAAGAATCATGACCATGTTCTTGATGATGCTGGTGTCAAGGATAATAGAATTGATTTAAGCAATAAAATATGTCTGCAATCTCTGTTTTCACATGCTTATGAAAACTGAGATACATTTGGGAGAATTTGAGAGCAGAAAATCAAACAGGAGTCAAAGTTGAGTGTTTGGACCTACTTGAGAAAAAAATGCCCTTTTATTTGTTTGAGGATGTAATTTCTGCATACATTGTATTTTCTCTAAACTGACCAATAAAGCTGCTGTTGAATGAGCACGCAAGCTTGAAATGATAGAGGTTTTTTTGACCAATAAACATGTGTATACTATCCCAATTATTTTATAAAATAAAGTCAAAGATAATGATGTTAAGCAGAGGTCAAACAGCTATGATAGTTGATGATAGTTGAAGGCGTCTCAACTATCATTAACTATCCTGTACGCATGGTCAAACGGCAAAAACTATCATCGACTATCATGTGAAATTTGAGCATGTTCAAACTCTATTATAGTTGATGATAGTCGATGATAGTGCATGATAGTTGGTGGTCAAACGCACATGATAGTTGGAACTATCATCAACTATAGTTGCCGTTTGACTAAGGCTTAAACATTGAATGTCAAAACACCCAATGACTGCACCATACAACAAACATCCATATTTACCAGATGCATTTCTGTCTGCTTCTGCTTCCTGATCTGATGTCGCTATTTTGATTCCTAAAGAATATAATTATTAAACATAAATCATTGGTAACAGTGAAGACAATATACCTATGGCACTCATAGTAGATAATCAATAAAAAACCAGCCTTAAAGTTCTTGGATACAAATCAATTGTCAAAAATTGGATATCATGACCCAAAAAGATTTTATTTTATTTTGTGTGTGTGGCCCCTTTTTCTTTGCACAGATGTCTTTTAGTGAATTTTTGTTTTTCCCCCACCCCCACTAACGGTCTGTCCCTGACTGAAAATAACAGAGCGAAAATAGAGAGAAGTAAAGCAGTTGGCACTAACTTTTCTACAAGAGAAAGACACATTACATGGGTTAGATAATAAATGTGAGTCTCATATGGAATATAGAGTCTCGAGCATTAGATAGAAGGCCACAAGGACACAAACGTTCATTATCTAACTGTCTTCATTGTGAACTTCTATTATAGTATTTCACTGGCGTCAGTGAAATACTATATTTAGATACTAGGGGATATAGAACAGTCATCTGATTGGCTGAGTGGGTGTGATCATTTTCTAATCCAGTTTTAGAAGATGATATAATGCAAATGGCCCATATATAGCTGAATGGATGGTTAATTACCTGATCTGGGGACAAATTCAGCCACTTTGACTGACTTTAGGATATCCAAAATATATGTTGTATCTCTAGAACCTGACAAGTTAAAAAAAAAATCAATACATGGCTTAATGGCATTAGGTAAATCGTTTTTTAGATATCAATCTAACTACCATATTTATTGTGTACATATAAGTCGATTTGGTGTATAAGTCAACCCCAAAAAATCCCAGGGAAATTGCCGATTTTATTGTATATCCTTTGTATAAGTCGACCCTAGTTTCTTTTAAATTCCAAGTAGCTTTTTGGATGAAATGTGAACAAATTTCAAAGCTGAAAGATGAAAAATATTAGAAATTCATGCACTTGTTATCGAGTGGCCGCCATTTTGTTAGTTTATTTATAATTTATTACTTGAATAACTGTTACAGTGCTCAGGCTAGTTAAGGTAAGGAATTTTGCTTCAAAATAAAAATTACCTTAAACTGTTTTACTTATGAAAATACATGAATATTTTTTGTTTTATGAAATATTTAATTGAGCTTGACATTTTACGTTATTTTTTGTGACTATAAAAATGTCACATGACCTATGACGTCATAATTTCGTTTTTTTCAAAATGGGCCAATGGGGAAGCAGGGAAACAAAACAATTTTTGCTGTTTTAGTATTGTATTAGTGTGTTCTCTACAAATCTGCCTTCATCGCTGGGCTACATCTTATCTATAAGGGGGAAATACAGAAAACAGGTCACGTGACCTCATATTTTTGTCCATATCTCCTAAAATAATAAAAGAGTACCAGCGATGAAGGCAGTTCTATGTAGAAAACATTAATACAAAACTAAAACAGCAAATATTGTCCCGTTTCCTTTTTCCCTCATTGGCCCATTTGGAAAAAACTAAATTATGATGTCATAGGTCATGTGACACCTTGACTGTCGCAAAAAAATATCTTAAAATGTAAAGTTCAATGAAATATTCCATAAAACAAAAAGAATATTCATACTTGCTCATAAGTAAAAATATTTAAGGTTAAACATCGTTATTATCTGCCGAAGCGAAATTCCTTGCCTTAACTAGCCTGAGTGGTTTACAGGGATTTCTGCCACTGAGAAATATCATATTTGAACACTTGTAAGAATATGATCAATAACTTTACATGGTTGGATGCTTGGAGCTTTTCTCTCTAGGGAACTGAATTCCTTTGTCATTCAAAAACTTTCTTTTACACTTGCTCAGACATGGCTGCCTTGAAATCTTATTATAAGTTGTCACCATCATAGTAGAAACATTGACAAGGTCTACTTATAAACATCTAAATGTACATGTTAAAGTCTTACCAGGGATGCCAAACATGTAGGCTCTGAGATTAGCTACAGCCATAACGAAATCCATATGAGTAGACTACAATAAAATCAACAAAGATAACTATAAATAAGATAAAAATATTATTACTCATAGAAAAAACATTTCCTCTACTTTTCACCTTAGTTTGATGAAATTCAGTTAATTCTGTTAGTTAGTAAAAGTTGTTTTGAAACTTACAAACACCATTTTCATGTAATCTAGTACTGATGTATGATTTGACAAAAGGCGCATTTGCATAGGCTAAGCCTCTATAGGTTATAAAAATATCCACAAATTCTAAGCCAAGCACAGGAAAATTATACAGCTGAACAATAGAAAACACATTTAACTTTACTCCGAATATAAGATTCTCCCTGTACAAATGCACCTTTTGTCAAATTGTTCAGCAGTGCTAGGTAACATAAAACTGGAGTATTACATTACAAATACTACTATTACAAAATAACATAAATTTATATTTCAAAAAGATATATAATTAAACACATACACCAAATCGAAATATGGCGTCCAATTTTAATAACTATTGTTCTTGACTGGCCAGCCTAGCATACATGTGAAAACTCTATTGTGTTTAAACGTGAACACGAGGTTGGTAAGTCAAGAACAATGGCTATTTAAATTGGACGCCATATTTCGATTCAGTTTATATAGGTATGAAATTAAATTTACACTTCAAACAAGAGATTTACAATCAAAAGCAAGTGTGATGTTTCAGGACTAGCAGACTTGCTGCCTGGTGCTATACATGCTATGCTATGCAAGCTCTTACCTCTCTTGGGTCAAAGACAATAGAATGAGGACATCGTTTGGGTCCAGACCAGAATGGTTGACCTGATGAAGTCACCTAGATATAGAATACAGCCAATGAGCAAAAACATCAATGAAATGATTTGATTTTGTGGAGAAATAACTAAGAATAGTAGGGTAGGGTGGTTAACCTGATGAAGTCACCTAGATATAGAATACAACCAATGAGCAAAGACATCAATGAAAGGATTTGATTTTGTTGAGAAAAACTAAGAATAGTAGGGTAGGGTGGTTAACCTGATGATGTCACCTAGATAAAGAATACAACTAATGAACAAAAACATCAATGAAAGGATTTGATTTTGCGGAGAAAAACTAAGAATAGTAGAGTAGGTTGGTTGACCTGATGATGTCACCTAGATAAAGAATACAGCTAATGAACAAAAACATCAATGAAAGGATTTGATTTTCTGGAGAAATAACTAAGAATAGTGGGGAGTAGAGTTGGTATAATTACTTGTACATGTACAACACAAACAATGAGCAAAGCTATGAAAGCACTTTGGAGAGGGGTGTGGTGTGGTCTAGTAAACATGGTGCACAATCAGTGATTTTAATACATCACAGAACCTATTGTAGCACATTACCCACTTATAATCCCATGAGTCATACCTGTTCTGGTGGGAAGTTATAGAGTAGTTGTTTTATAGTATTATGGAAATAATCTTGGAATAGCTTTCTAGCCCACTCAACACAGCTACTGAAATCTTTTGGTCTTTCGTCAACTAGTGCTTTCTTTACCGTGCCGTACACTTCAACCTAAAGATGTTAGAGCAGTTTGTGAATTATAATGTAATACAAATATATATTTTGAATGTATATTTTTATAACCATCAGGTTCTGTGAGGTTCGCTCACACTCACACTCACTAGATTCAATATTTACTACACACAACTCAGCTCACATGTTGATTTTTGCAGATAGAGGAAAACTGGATAACCCGGGAACAACACATCAAACAAACTCTATTCACATACCACCTGAGCGGGAAAATAGACCTCTTTACCTTCCTTGTTTGTTGTCCCATTTCAGATCATGTGATGCTACCCTTGGGAATTGTTTCTTTTACATGTAAATGATATAACAATAACAATAAAAGAACAATTCTCAAGGGAATGACACATGGTCAGGAATAGGGTAATTTGCATACGGAGGTCTATTGAACCCTATTGAACCCAGGTCACAGTGGTGAGGTCACAGTGGTGAAAGGCCAGCACTCTCACTGCTAGACCACCACTACAAGACTACTTGACATGGTCATACATGCATGATCCCAATAGTCCTGGGTAAACAGGGAAGAGTTATGATGCACTTACTGCTTGCATTCCTGGTAATTTGTCAGTCCTTTCAATAAACTTTGGGTCACTTGAAACAAAAACAAATATTTATATGTTACACAAAACAGAAAAATAAACAACATAAGTTTTTTTCTTCTGAAAAAGAAAAACAAACTGATTTTCAGAAAAAAAGAAGATAAGCACAAATATTTACGTTTTTCACAAAATTAATGTGAAAAATAAACAACATATTTTATTATTATTTAAGTACATTTTTTCTAAAACAATATTTTCTGATTTTCAAGCCATAATAAACTCCCCATCCAGTCTCAAGTCATTCAGTTGTGGCTGAGTGGTTTGAGTACTGATAAACACCGATAAATATATACACCTAGTTGCAAGAACGTTCTCCTGACTTTTGTAATTTTGTTGGAAAGCAATTAATTAAAAGACAAAAGAAGATCACTCAAGCTGAACTCTTTCTTTTGTTATTCTTTTCTTTCTAAATTACTAGTGTTCTTTTTTCACATGACAGCATTCTTACAATTAGCTGTAGATATTATTTGTTAATAGTAAACTTACCTGATGTACTGGTTGACATTTTCTGCAGGAATGGTAAACAATCCTTCAAAAGAATCCCTGGCCCACTATTATGCACAAACAAACAAACAACATAGACATCAGCAGAGGAAATGGAAAGGAAATAGTGGAAGCAGAAACTCATAAGGGGATTAAAATGTACAACACATTCATGTAGATTAGGAGTTTTAATACACCGTATTTGGTATTGGAAGCTCAAATCAAGATGGCTGCTTCAAAGTTCTTGCTAAATTTGTTGGCATTCAGAGGAGATAGACCGGATCAGGAGGCTTGATATTATATTCCTTAACATCATTTTAAGAGTTCTAGAGCAAGAAGACTTGAAAAAATTCAACCCAAAACATTGAATATTGTGTAGCATAGATCTTATGAGTTTCTGGTGGAAGCCAATACCTGTAAAGTATGCTCAATTGCATTTGGGAAATTCTTTAAGGTACAAATTGGGATTGACTTTTCAGGAGGGTCTTGAGATGAACTGTAAGATTCTGTCAGGAATGGCAACACAACCTGGAATTAACAACAAGAAATGATTATTTTTGAGAATAACACATGCCAAATAAAGGACACCCTTTTAAACTATCTTAAACTATGTTTGTTTAATAAGGTGTATTTATAGGACATTTCACATAATTAATCTCTCTCAGTTTTACCTTCTAAGAACTATGAACAGGTTCCCATTTAAATCTGTACTTTCCCATTTAAATGTGTACTTATGCAAATTTTGTTGATGTGTGCTAAACACACAGATCAACCAATCAGAGAAGTTCACTTCAGAAATAATATACTCTGATTGGTTGATCTGTTTGTTTAGCACACATCAACTCAATTTGCATAAGTACACATTTAAATGGGAAAGTACAGATTTAAATGGGAACCTGTTTATGTTAAAGATACAGTTTGAACACAACAAAGTTTGTTTAATAAAGGTGTATTTGTAGAGGCTAGTTGATTGGTTTAACCCCTTCAAAGAGTACATAATGTATGTTCACTAGATACAACAAGTCCCAATGCTATAATATCTGTTAGTATACCTGTACATTGCCCTTTGTACCAAGAGTTCCAGACTCCAACAGCGGTTTACGATAGTAAACACATCGTCTGTCCATGTACATTCCTAACAAAAATTCACACCATTCATTAAATCTTTTTTTTGATCAACGAGCCTAGTTGTTATGGCCTAAAGCTAAAAACTACCGTCACTTGCATCTACATGTTAACGGTTGCGACAAAAACATGTTCTGTCTCGCAGTCAAACTTCAAAGATTGTCACCCCAAACTTCGCATGTTTGTAAACCACTTTAGTGAAAAAAGATCTAGAAATTTATAGATATGTACTGCAGCTTGCATCTAGCCTTTAACAGATGTAACAAAAATATATAACATGCGAAAATTACCTCAACAAATTGAATTTATTTAGAGGATTGCATTGGGAGACTGCAAAGTTTGGCACCAAACTTTGGAAGTTTATGTCTAGACAGAACATGTTTTTGTCGTGACCGTTAACGGGTAGGTGCAAACGACGGTATAACCACTTTAAAATATATATTTGTAATTTTATCCATGCTTTCCTGCTGCTAAACAATGCTTTATTTGATCAAACCGGACTAACTTCAAATTGATAGTTACAATGAGTAATACATACTTGCATCAATATTGTCTAAAGCATTAGTTACTCCATCCAGAGCTTCAAAGAATGTGTCATCATATGTTTCTGTTACAGTATTAAGGATGAAATCACATTTATTAAATTATAATAAATTATCTAAAATAAATATAATCTTTTCACAACAGCATATCCACATAGTGATTCTTCATCTGCTGGCACTCACTACCACAACGTCAAATATTTTCCATACACCACTCCTCACATGCTTATTTCATAGAAAAAAACAACATCAGAAGCACTCAATTTACATTATTATTATCATCCAGTAGTGCCTGAAATGGGACTTAAACTCAGCGGTGCTCACAGCAAATGACCATACAAGCCATTATTATGCCATCAGGGTTCGTGCTGATGTCAGTAAACAAAATCTAAGAAGTTTTCAAGGATTTTTTAAGGACCAAAAAGTAATTTTTAAGCACTTTTTGCGACAACTTTGATATACGAAAATTTACGAATTTAGGAAAATGATGTACAATACTATAATTTTTAGTTGAATTTAATTTGCAATACTGGAATTTTTACCCTACTCTAGAATTAAGGAGTTTTTAAGGAGTTTTTGCTGATTTTCTAAAATTCAAGGGCTTTTCAAGTGCCCTTAAAAACGTAAATCAAATCTAAGGAGTTTTCAAGGAGTTGAAGGAGTAGCACGAACCCTGTGCCATGCAATAATTATTGATTACTAAAATAAATCTAATGTTTAAAGGATACTTTCTGTGTCTGGACCAACTCTATTCTGATGGGCAGTTATTCTGACTTCGGAATTCATGGATTTGACTGCTCTAGCTGCAACTTCTGATTTCATTTTCTAAATAAATAAATAAATAAATAAATAAATAAATAAATAAATAAATAAATAAATAAATAAATGAATGAATGAATGAATGAATGAATGAATGAATGAATGAATGAATGAATGAATGAATAAATAAATATAATAGCAAATACATCAAACAATTACTAGAGCAAAAATACTAAAATCAAATTGTTGCTGTGTAATAGACTGTTCTTATTTAGTGACTATTAGTCACTATCAAAGACAAGTAACGTTGTAATGAGGTATTGTTTTCTTTTGTGTTTGAAGTTTCTGGTTGAGTGATCATAGTTTGAGTACTTTCTTTAAAATAGAATCTCCTTTTTTAACCAGTTAACATTAATTGAACAACAATATTAATTATAATAATAACAGGGTTCATGCTGATGTCAGTAAACAAAATCTAAGGAGTTTTCAAGGAGTTTTCAAGGACCAAAAAGTAATTTTTAAGCACTTTTTGCGACAACTTTGATATACAAAAATTTACGAATTTACGAAAATGATGTACAATACTAGAATTTTTACTTAATTTTAATTTGCAATACTAGAATTTTTACCCTACTTTAGCTAGAATTAAGGAGTTTTTATGTAGTTATTGCTGGTTTTCTAAAATCCAAGGGCTTTTCAAGTGCCCTTAAAAACGTAAATTAAATCTAAGGAGTTTTCAAGGAGTTTAAGGAGTAGCACGAACCCTGTAATAATAATTATAAACTACATAAAAAATAGTTTGATATATAAAAACAAGATGTATCTTACGCCAACATCAGCTGGTCTAAACAAGAACTGTCTGTTAAGGTTGGATTTTTCAATAATGTCCATATCGGTGATGTAAATATGGCCGCCATCACCACAACCCAGACCCATCATGGAGAAGTTCTTGACGTGTTCACAGCCAATAGCACCAGCACCAACCTGAACATTAAATTAAACAAACAATATATTAACCAAACTTGTCTTGTATTTATTGTGAAGCAGACTACAATGCTATGCAAAATAAACTGTGTCATTCATGGTGATTTGCATATTCTTCTCCCCCTTCTCCATTGCAATATGTCATTATAGGAATTTAAAAGCAATTGATAAAATTCTAATAAAAGATTTATAGGCTCAAATATTTCTACACATTACCAACGGAATCGCATAGATTAGTTTGAAATAAAAAAAATCTCTAGGGTTTTTGAGACTAATTTTGAACCTATTTTGGTGTGACTTGATATTATTCTGATGTTTCAGTCTTAAAATTTGCACACAAAAACTCACATTGATGAACCAACCCCTGATTAACATTGTAATAATAATAATAATAATTTATTGTGTTTATATGGCGCATTTCTAGTCTCAATGCGCCTTACATGTATAAATTAAATAAAAGTGATTAATTATACAAAATATTGTGAAAAGAGGAAGGACTTGAGTTTACACTTAAATGAAGATAATGATTTAGCGTTTTTAATGTCATCAGGTAATGAGTTCCAAAGTGAAGGGGCAGCAAAACTGAAAGAACGGGCACCGTAAGAGTTAGTTTTTACATCAGGGACTGTGAGAAGTGAACGGTTTTGTGAACGTAGATTTCGTTTAGGACAGTATGGCTTGATGGTAGATTTTAAGTAGTCAGCAGATTGGCCATTAAGAATTTTGTAGGTGATTAGAAGAAGCTTGAATTTAGATCTTGCTTGGACTGGGAGCCAGTGAAGTTGTTTGAGTATAGGTGTGATGTGTTCATTCCTGCGTTGACCTGTTATTATACGTGCAGCAGTGTTCTGGATTCTTTGAAGTTTATCTGTTTGATATTTTGGTAGACCATAGAGGAGAGAGTTACAGAAGTCAAGACGAGATATCACTAGTGAATTAATAAGCATGTTCAGGGCACCTTTAGGAATATATTTGCGGATACGACCAATAGATCTTATAGCGCAGTATGTTTTTTTGCAGATTTGATTGATGTGATCATTAAAAGAGAGAGTTTTGTCCATGAGAACACCAAGGTTTTTGGCTGTCGGCTTCACATCAATTGTAGAGTTTGCAAGTGTGGTTGTCTTTAAGGATGTTGGATGTTTATTAAAACGCGAAGCAAAGTGTAGGACCTCTGTTTTATCAGCATTAGTTTTTAACATATTCTTTAGGTTCCATGCGAAGACATCATTAACGCAAGACTGTAGTTGTAGAATAGAGTCTGTGGCGTCTGCGTGATTATTAATGGTTATATAAATCTGTGTGTCGTCAGCATAGAGCATACATTTAAGGTTATGAGATCGGATAACATCCTGAAGTGGGGCCATATAGAGTGTGAACAATAAAGGACCAAGTATGGAGCCCTGTGGGACGCCATGGTCAATGGTATGTGGTTGGGATGTAGTATCTCCAAGAGTAACACATTGAGTACGATCAGATAGGTAAGATGTAAGCCAGTCGATTATTGAAGCTTTGAAATTAAAGTAGGTATTCAGTCTAGAAAGGAGAATGACGTGATCTAAGGTGTCGAAGGCTGCAGAAATGTCTAAGAGGACCAAAATTACTTCACCATTACTGTCAAGAGTTCTCAGAATGTCATTCGTTACTTTAATGAGTGCAGTTTCTGTGGAGTGATATTTCCGATATGCTGACTGTAATGATGGATATAGGTTATTCGTGTTTAAGTAGTCATGAACTTGAGCAGAGGCAGACTTTTGAATGACTTTAGATATAAACTGTATGTTGGCTAATGGTCTGTAGCTAGTGAGGCTGTCATGGTTAAGATCTTGCTTTTTGAGTTTAGGGCGAATTTGAGACATCTTCAGTGCAGTTGGAAACATACTCGTTGAGAATGAAAGTTGTACAATTTTAGTGATGATAGGTAACAGTGAATCCATACTGGCCTTAGCTAGGTGCGTCGGCAGTGGGTCTAGAGGACATGTTTTATTGGAGAGTGAGGATATGATATCTCCAATGTAGCTTAATGATGGTATTTCAAACTGAGAAAGTTCGCAATCAAGTACTCTATGTTCAGTTTCATGTTGCTGGTTGGTGGTTGAGGTTTGTATCAAGACTGATCGTATGTCATGAATTTTGTTGATGAAAAAGTCATTGAAGTCTTCTGCAAGTTGATTTAAGGAGTCATGTTTTGGTAGAATGGTGGATTTTACAGTGAACATAGAGTCAACAAGTTTAAAGAGCTGATTAGGATCATTGTAACAAGGGGTCAGGGGGTCTGATTTCCCCCCAAAAAAGATGCAGAGTCTAGCTTAGAACAGGAAAATATAAACAATGATGTTTTATTCAGGTCATGTTGTGGGTGCTTCATTCTTGAAAATACAGAAATATTCTGATAAGATCTTGTTAAATTATGCAGCTAAGATTTGCCCAAATAATTATAAATTCATTGAATGATTGTATTGCTTTAATGTTTAATTTATTCTTTTATTGTTATGTTAACTTATTCTTTATATTAAGGAGCCAGAAAATATTTTTTTTCACAGTTTTGTAAATTATAAGGCAGGTTAATCAACTTACGATGAAGTACTTTTGTTGGCCAAGTTTTTTCTGGAATTCACTTCCAAAAACAGCTGTTTGTGAATCATATCTTGAACCAGTCTGTCAATAAAAATATTACAATGATATCATTAAGCACTGTATACAAGATGTAATTGTAGAGGTATTTTTGACTGGTGGAAATAATGTTTTGAGAATTAAATTTTCTACTTCAGTTTATTCAATAAAAATATTACAATGATATTGATCAATAAGCACTCACACTGTATACACTTTGACGTAATTGTTAAGGTATTTTTGACTGGTGGAAATAAAGTTTTGAGAGTTTTTTACTTCAGTTTATTTGACAGTTTTTCGTTGAGGAAAAAACTACCTATATGTTTAGGTGGTGAAGAGAGAACACATAAAAATAACTAGTCTATAGAAACAGTGAGTGGTAGTTTAAAACCACTTAATATTCATTAATTTTAATAATAATAATAATAATAATAATAATAATAATAATAATAATAATAATAATAATAATAATAATAATAATAATAATAATAATAATAATATATAATTCTTGAAAATACGCATTTAAAAATCTCAATGCTTTTACAATATAAAAATATATATACACTAACAGATATATTATTACAAGATTGATAAAATAATTTAGAAAAAATAGTAAAAATTGATTGATATATATTAGTTCTCTTTAAAAAGATAAGTTTTAATTTTTTTCTTGAAAATGTCAATTTAGTAAAATATGAAAGAGCTATCGTTTCCGTTTGGCATCCGATCTGTATATGAGATATACAATGGATTGTCTTCGACTCACTGATGTTTATCCCATACAGATCGGCCACTCATATTGTATATCAGGGCTCGAACTAAGAAAAAACTTTGGTCTGCCATTTGGATATGCAGAAACTGTGAAATATGATTTCCAGTAAATTTGTACTACAATTTTCTTATCCATTTGGCAGTTCATATTAGTTTTTGCCTGCCAAACCTTAAATTCCACCTGTCATTTGGCCATTGGCAGACAGCTATTACAAGCCCTGTATATATTACTAATCAAACATGCAACTTTATGCTTACTGGTTGGCATTGTTCTTCAGTAATTTCTCCTTCTTCAGGTAGACACTCTAGACTATCAAAGTACAAAAACTGCATAATGGGATGGAATTTACCACTGCAGGCCTGTAGATAACAAACACACACCTCAATGAGTTTATATCCTTACATCATGATGGCAGAACCTTCTTAAAAGCAAATTGACTAATATTATTACAGTCTTTGGTACCTCTATTAAGCAGTCACCCTCGGGACTTTCCAAAGTGGCTGCTTAATAGAGGGTGGCCGCTTAAAGGAGGTAGCACTGTATTAGTGTACAAACCTTCATGACTTCTTGTGCCGTTATACCACCAATAACACCCTGCATTGGGCAAATATCACCCCTTGCATGATCAGAAAATGTTGAGAGTAGTTTAGCATCAATTTCATCAACCTAGTAAATAACAAAAATTTTATCATTATCTTTGCATCACTTTTGACAGTTGGTTACCAAAGCTCATTGGTGAAGTTTGTATCATGCTTCAGAAGTTCACAGCAAACTTTGTTAAAAATTTAGAACATAATTATCTTAATAATAATCAAGGAATAATAAATGATAGGTAAATAAATATAATGAAATTCACACCACCGTAAAAAAAATGTTAACTTAAATTTACTGATGTTTTGAGCTTTAGTTCTTCTTCGGACAAAGTGCGTAAGCTTGAAACATCAGTAAAGTAAAGTTAGAATTTTTTGTATGTTACAAATTTCATTATGTTACCTATCGTTTATATCAAACACTGAGGCATCCTACACCAGTTAACTTGCTAGTTTCCATTTAGTTATAATTACTATACATTTCTTTACCTTAGCACAAAGAGTACCATTGATTTCTTTTGCTAGTTCAACAAACTTGTCTTGGTCTTCCTATAAGTAATAAGAATTGCAAACAAATTAACACACTGTAATTTTTCTTGTTTCTATCATCAAACGTACCTTATTTCTGGGTCTTGGGACAGCAGAATGTCTTTTCATGAATTCTGATAAACACTGTGATTCAATGATAAGCAACAAATTAGTTGATGATGACAATGATGATAACCATCATTATAAAGACAAAAATGAAGAAATGAGGTTATACACAAATTCTTACTATATAAATGAATGGACACGGATAAAAAAAAAATACGTTTTTCTACATTATGTTTTTTTGTTTTGTTACATCTTCAATGGCTAAATTCTTCTTATTAATTCTCATTTTTTTATATATTAAGCTGTCTGTCTATGTTTAATTTACATTTTATTTAGATAACAAATTTACAGCTGAATTTGTTCTTGAGAAACATAATAATAGTGTTTTTTTTTATGTTATGAACTCACCACAAAAGCAAGCAAGAGTTGACTTGGTCGCTCCATTTTAGCAAAGTCAGTTAACACAAATTCGGGCTCCATTAAAGATTGTTTGAATGATTTCTGTGGAAATAAAATGAACAAATGACTAATTATTATTTTAGTACATAAAACACAATTTAGTATATTTTGAATAAAACAATTAATTCCATTTCTAGCTTTAAAAAACATATTTTAAAACAACGCAATCAAATTTTATTTAAAAAAAATTATATTATGAGTAAATTATATTTTGACTTGAAAATGGTGAAAATAATAAATAAGATTATAGCAATAATTATAAGCTAAGTTTATGATAATTGTAAGGACATTGTTTGTACTTAATCTATCTAGTGTTATCAATGATCATATCAAAAAATTAAGTTTAAAGTTAAAATGTTCAAATTGACTTTTATTTAAAAATAAATTTATCATTTTGAGTTTGTATATCCAAAATTTGGTGTAAAGGTGTTGAAAGGGTACTTACAAATTTGATTGTCTTTGGCATCTTGACTTGTTTGACAATACCTCCACTGTGGTAGTCACTGAAGGTTGTTGTGTCACCTATGCTGAACGTATATGGTCCTGCAAAAATAATGGTGTTATTTATAATAATTTGCAGATAAATAAGTAATTAAAGAAAGAAAGAAAAAATGAATAAAGAAAAAAAAATATATATATATAAATAAATGAATAAACAAATAAATAATTATATAAATATATGTTCAAATAAATAAATAAATAAATAAATAAATAAATAAATAAATAAATAAATAAATAAATAAATAAATAAATAAATAAATAAATAAATAAATAAATAAATAAATAAATAAATATAATTCTGCACTTTTTCACACAACATGCATTTTAAATTTTTTTTTGCACTCTATCAGAATCTCTGAATACACATGTATAAGGTGATTTTTGACATAGGAAAATGATTTCAAAATATCTATTGATTTTGATGCTTTCCAACATACCTAGAACCTTGATAGGTCTTGGTTCACAATTATTCAATTCTGTCATTCCCTGATAAAGTAAACCGTGAACATCAATATACAAGTAAAATAGACATTGGAGTAATTTTTAGCTGGCCAATTTATCACAGTTTAATGAAAAGATACATGAATGAATGAATAATTAATGAATAAATGAAAAATGAATGAATGAATGAATAATGAATGGATGGATAAATGAATGGATGTGGAATGAAGAAAGGAAAGGAAGAAAGGGTAAAGAATGAATGAAGTAAAGTAAAAACCATATTTTACATTGAAAATCCCTTTAGCCAAAGCTGATCTCCCAGAGTGAGATCTAGTGCGCTCAATTTACTTCTCCATCTGTGCTCCGTTATACAGATATTTAAAGCTACTTAAAGCTACACGGAAAGAAGAGAAGTTGAAACAAGGATGTAAAGTCACTGGGAATCAAACTCAGGACCTCTTGCAACAAAAACTGTGCACTAACCAACTGTGTCATCCTTGCTCCTTAATGAACAGATGGATGAGCAAGTAAATGAATAAGAGAGTGATGGAGTGAAAGAATTTATCACCAAAAAGACTACTTTACACCATATCCCAGTGTTACCTTAACTTCTGTGAAGGTAACATGATCTCCATCTTCAAATCCATGTCGTTTTTCATCTAAGCAGGTCACAACTCCCTCTTTCTCCTTAAAACAGTACAATATGATTTAATAATACTATTTCTTGTACTGGGTAAATATTTCTTTTTAAATATTTTCATATTTTGCTGTCTACTTATTATAAAATTCATTTATAATTAATGAGAATTTTACAAAAGAAATCACGCCTGTGACGAAGGTTGTATTTTAGATACAAAATCGTCCTGATTTGCATGAGTTTTATCTCGAATTTTCTCGACAAGATTTACTTTTATCTTGACAATTTGAGTAAAATGTGAAAGAACTAACGTTGGACTTTTAAAAGTATTATACAATAGTCACATCCAATCTGTATGAGATATTCAACAGCTCATATTCAACTCGTCATTGTATAATGTATATAATACATAAACTTTTTATATGGTGTATTGTTTATTTGTTATTTGAATAACTATTACCTTAGTAACTGATGATATCATAGTACTTCCTGGTTGTTCACCATTGGTATCAACAACACTGAAAGCCTGACCAAAATCACAAAAGATTTGTCTACAACAAACACAATAAAAAATATCAACCATAAAATAAAATAAACGGAACATTCATCTATAAATATAAAGTAACATATCTGTGATTCATACATGCAATGCAGTCAGAATATATACAACTATGTAATCCTTGATGTATAGAGCTTACTGAGCAAGACTAAACATTGAAACATCTTTTCATTGTTGAGCATGAACATGTTTAGTTATTTTTGGGTAAGCAATTATTGATATTTATCATAAATACACAAGTGATTAAGATATTGCGCAGTTATTGGTCAAGAAATTCACAGTATTTCTCGATAATCACCTACACAGTTTCACCCATTTTCGAACTAAGAAATGAACAGTTTTTATTCAAAAAGGCTGGTAATTTTTACTTTTTGAAATAATCACTTTTGTAATGTATTTTATACTTAACAATTATCCACCTTTACTCTGTCTCTGTTATTATTCACCGATATTCACCTTGCCATCGACGAATAGTTGTTAAGTATTATCTAAATACATGTATGTAATGATTTAAAGTAACAACTCACCCAAATAAACCTTTAGTACTTGAAATAATGATTTTGATGTTTTGGGAATGACAGAATTCACTGACCCAAAGTTGCTCATCAAGAGATGAATCAGACAAGACAACAACCTAGAATTGAATAGTAATGGCCATAAATTAAAAAGCAAGTGGTTTTAAGGAGGCTCGGGTCAGTATTTTTTCGCGCTCAGAAGGTATTTTGACAAGATTTTTTAACACATGTCTACATATAGAATAAAGTTTTTAAAAAAGTTATTTTTAATAAAATCGATAATATTTTAGCCGACAAATGATAACGCCGCCGAATTTCTATGTAGCCTATTTTTGGGAAAAATCGACCTAAACTTTTAAAACCACATAGCCTACTTTAAAGCTGTTACCTAGGTCAACAATCTGGCAAAGTTTAAAAAAAATTCATCTCACCGATTTTGAATAAAAACGGGTCATTTTATTTCCTAGGAAAAATTCATTGTTTTATAATATTTACCGATAACAACAGACTTTGAAGAGATAAATCAAAATCCTTCCAGCCAGGTATTAACAGGACATTTGTCTATATTGTCTGTGAATTTCAACTAATTTAGTCAACTAATTTAGTCCACAGGATTTCTTTTGGGAAAGGATACAAATCGGCAAAAGTTTGTCAGTTTTTGTGCAAAACTTCTAATTTTTACTTCTGAGCACGCTAAAGAAAAAATCTGAGATAACTTTTTTTTATTTTTTAGCTATCAAAAGTTCACCATATTTTCAAGTGCACCTCTAAATTTTATAGTGATTGAAATATTTTGAGGCGGTCAAATAAAATTCTGAACGTGGGTATATTTGCCTTCGCTTTGCAGCGGCCGGTTTGTTTTTAATTTCGAGTTATACATGATTTGCATGCTTTTGCTTTTTTATACCCACGTTCAGAATTTTATTTGACCGCCTCAAAATATTTCAATCACTATAAAATTTAGAGGCGCACTTGAAAATATGGTGAACTTTTGATAGCTAAAAAATAAAAAAAAGTTATCTCAGATTTTTTCGTTAGCGTGCTTAGAAGTAAAAATTAGAAGTTTTGCACAAAAACTGACAAACTTTTGCCGATTTATATCCTTTCCCAAAAAACATCCCGTGGACTAAATTTGTTGAAATTCACAGACAATGTAGAAAAATGTCCTGTTAATACCTGGCTGGAAGGATTTTGATTTATCTTTACAAAGTCCGTTGTTATCGGTAAATATTATAAAACAATGATTTTTTGCACTGAAAAAAATTGTCCCGTTTTTATTCAAAATCGGTGAGATGAATTTTTTTAAAACTTTGCCAGATTGTTGACCTAGGTAACAGCTTTAAAGTAGGCTATGTGGTTTTAAAAGTTTAGGTCGATTTTTCCTTAAAATAGGCTACATAGAAATTCGGCGGCGTTATCATTTGTCGGCTAAAATATTATCGATTTTATTAAAAATAACTTTTTTAAAAACTTTATTCTATATGTAGACAAGTGTTAAAAAATCTTGTCAAAATACCCTCTGACGCGGGAACTACGGCCTTTCAAACGTCGCTGGGTGAGCGCGAAAATTACTGACCCGAGCCTCCTTAAGTCCCATGATACAATAATTTAGATTTTTATTGGATTTTATTGATTAGGTTTTCATGGAAAGCAGTAAAAGATCACACTCACGACAGCATTTGAAGTGATTGAGTTAAAATAAAAGTTGTTGTTTGAGATTGAAAGTTTGAGACTGAAAGTTCAACAATGAACCTAAGAGATAGACCATTTGAAATTTGATGGGGTGGGGGTAGGGGGTTTGGGAAGGATATATATTGTGCACAACAAAAAATACTGACAAAAATATTGTGCAAAGTGGGAAAATAAATTGAGCACATCATTAACTTTGACAAGAAATTATGGTGCACAACAACAACAACAAAAAAAAACTAAAAAAAATATTGCATAAGGCAGAAAAAATACTGCACAACCTGAGGGGCAAAATATATCCTGCACCAAAATATGTACAGCCCCAAGAACCCCCCCCCCCCCCCTCAAATATTTAATGATCACTCCATAAGCAGATCTCATTTTCACTTTTGAAGTTGTGTTATCACTCTGACAGTGTTTTTAATCTCAAGACTACACATTTACACAGAAAACCACAATTTGTTATAAAATAACAGCGGCCAATAAGTCAGATTCAATTACCTGGAACTTTTTAAGAACTTCTTCATTGAGGTTTTCAGTGCTGACAGACAATGGCACATATGTATTGAGTTCGGCGATTCGAGGGCAAGAAACTTCTGCTCTGTTTTTTCCAACATCAGCATTTGTCAAATAATACTAAAATGACAACAAAACAAAGAACATTTAATAATAATAATAATAACTAGTCGTTACCTTGGTAAGTGAATTGCTGCGAGCTTTTATAAAGAGCAGGAAGTACAAACAGTCTAGATTTGATATAAACACCTTTATTCTATAAATCTTAAAAATCATCAATATATTAATCAAACATGTTTGTGATTACAACCAAAAATCAACAACAATGAACGGTAACAGTAACTTAGCGTATGTGAAGGTTATTGTAATTCTATTATCATCTGTCGAACGAATCAACCTTTCTACAGTATATATAGCCAAGACTGGCTAAAGCCACGTGAGATGTGCCACGTATTAGATAAGCTGCTGGACGAATGTACTGGTGTTGCAAGAAATCATTGCCAAGCTAGCCATCCATGGAACAAATCAACATTTCTACAGTATATATAGCCCAGACTGGCTCGTCCATAAGTACACAGGGATACCAAGAGAAAGCCACGCGAGTTGAGACGTGAGATGTGCCACGTATTAGATAAGCCGCTGGACGAATGTACTGTCGTTGCAAGAAATCATCGCCAAGCTAGCCATCCGTCGAACAAATCAACATTTCTACAGTATATATAGCCCAGACTGGCTCGTCCATAAGTACACAGGGATACCGTCAGGAATAGTGGCAAACAATTTCACAGATTTCCAAATTATCAATTTTCCCAAATTCTTATTATCAAGTCATAATAATCGTAAAGAACAAAAGTAGACTACAATATACCTTAAACACTACATAATCCTGTATACTGTACCTGTGATGAGAGATCAGAATTTTCAACATTGCCAGTATCATGCAAAGTAACAGACTTCACACCACCAAGAACAACATTTTTGGCTAAAAAAGGAGAACAGAAATGAGAAATGTTTGTACATGTACAATATTATGTAATTATTGACTGAGTAGAAGGGCCAGACAGGAAAATATTTGGCTGCATGTATCATATGACCCTTTCAAATTTTTTTTGCAAGTGGGTCCATACCCCTTTTTGAGTGGGCCGGACAGCTTTTTACGGCCCGCTCAAGAAAACATGTATGGCATGTACGTGAAATATGATAATATGATAAATTACTAATTATTACATGTACGGGAAAAACAATAGAGTACAAATACTAAAAGTGTGCAATACTTTGTACTATTTACAACTAAATAGTGTTGATTAAACAATAGAGAACAAAAGAATTTGCATAATTTAGCAGTATTTAGTGGTATTTATGTTGCACACTTTTAGTATTTGTACTCTAATATGATATATTATTAATTATTACATCTGTAATAATCAAGTAGTACTGGTATTTACCAATTTCTACACCAAGTCCTTTCAATCCTGAAATCAGTACATTGGAAGCAGCCATCTTTTTCATGGCATCATGTCCAAGAACATACCTAGTTAGACACAGGTATACCAAAGTCAACACAAACTTTACAACATGCACTCTATACAGTATAAAAGATAGTGCTGTTTAAACTAATTTATAATTTAGAGTATGAATAAGTTAACTTTTAGAAAAGTAGAGATTTATGTTAATTTTATTCATAAAGTAACAAGCTAAATCAATGAATGACATGACTTTTTTTATCATATGGCTCATACTTATACCCTCTACACATTCTTAAAAAAAAACCTTTCAGTAATTATGGCTGATGGCTTTTCTAGAGTGGGCCAGAAAAAAAACATCTGTTTTTTTTATTCATAATTTTGAGCAAAGATCTCCAGAAATGAGCTACGCTCACATATGATTCTACAAATATGATAAAAGAAATTTTGAAGTATGTTTTGGGAGTAAATCAATGACAGGATCCCTAAAATGAATACTGAGAACATATTTGCATGATTTTTTGCATTGTAAGAGTTTAAGAAGAAACTTACAGCTAAACCTACTGAAGTGTTCCTATTGAGGTTGGAAGGCCTAATTTATTCTTCAAAACTTGATTTTAAATTTGTTTTGAAAAGTAATGTTTTGATTTGAGGCGGTTTTTGAAACTCACAAGATTTGATTCATTTATGCAAATTTCAAAATAAATTTAAAATCAAGTTTGGAAGAACAAAATTGAGCCTTCCAACCTCGATAGGAATGCTTCTGTAGGTTTGGCTGTAAAAAGGAAATAATTTTAAACAAGTACAGTGTAATTTATAGGATATTTTATTTCTTATTGATATATGTTTTATGTACTTTTTCTAGGCAGTTGTAATTTGTATTCTCTGAAAAGCCTTTTAAGGACGAGAATAAAAAAAATGTATGTATTTATTCCAAGAACACTACATTTGTACATATTTCATGACCAAGTTTAGTGATCAGCTAAATTTAAGCCACACTTGAAACTAAATGTCATACATGCATAAAAATATTAACTGAACTAACAATAATTCACCAACTGACTGGTTTTAAACACAATCCTGTGATTTTATCTCCCTTTTTAGCAGATGGTTTTAAAATTTTTTTCAACTAGAAGAAACTTACAGGATATGAGTCAATGCTCTGTGATGACAATATCAATAAACTATTGCACATAATTTCTTATAGAAATTAATCTTTTGAGGAGATAGTCTTTAATGATTCTTGGAAGTTTTTTAAAACTTACAGTTTTATTAGTCGAGTGGTTAAAACAGGAAATGAGTGAAAGCACTGTAATGACATTATCGGTCACATTATCTATAAAGATTGCATGTTTCAAACCCTGTAAAACGTCTTTAAACCTAAACTTAACACTAAAAGAAACTATTCTCTGCCTAAATCAAGCCATTACTTACAACTGCCTTGAGTAAAGTCCTTCATCTATCTCCATTTTGTCCGCGTGGCCGTCTGACATTTCAATCTACAAAAGAATATCAAAAGTTGCCGGCTAAGCACATTTCTGGATCATTCTTACAGCAAGGAACTACGTCATGTTTATTCATAACTTCAATTCTTGGTTACCGTTTCTGTTGAGTGACTGTTGGAGTTGGTTGAGTTCTCAACAGAGTTTTGCTGTTGATGGCTGTTACAAATTCTTGGACGCTTCGCAGGAGGCGAGTTGGAGGATGGTTCTTGCTCAACTGAGGACATCTACTGGGCTCATCCAACCAAAACTGATAAATTCTGCTTTCTCAGTAGGTTTGATCGCCCTAACTGATTCTATATCACAAAGAAGCGCAATAAAATGGCTTATATTTACGGTAGTTTTGGGATGAAAAGGTTTCGAAAGTAACTGATTTGATCTTTTTCACTTTTTTTTAGGCCAAAAATTAAAATCTCCTTGGTAGCCAGGCGATATGCTGTCCGAGTGGACTGAGTACAAATCACAGGTAGCCCAAAAGGTAAAAATACCAACTGTAGCATCTAGCTTCCACACTCCAACTATTCAATCGGAGGATTTTTTTACAGCAGTTCTCAGTCACACGTGCACCGCTCGCATAAAAAGCACCTCTATAAAACGTGAAGTTGGTGGATGTCAATCAAACTGTGTTTACGAGACGTATGGTGTTTTTACTTCAGTCGGGCTGCGAAACCACAGGGAGCCCAAGCTCATCACTTTTACAGTAAATGTATGGAGTCGCGAGATATCCTTTCGCTGTGCCTCAAATATACAATAATAAAAACTTTTTTTTACGTAGATAGTTGTGTATAATTGTTTTCTAGTCTGTGACCGAGTTTTAGCTCAATTAGAGCGATTTTGACGAAAATACCCCAGAAAGACAAAGAAGAAGACTTCTTCTTCTTCTTTGTCTTTCTGGGGTATTTTCGTCAAAATCGCTCTAATTGAGCTAAAACTCGGTCACAGACTAGAAAACAATTATACACAACTATCTACGTAAAAAAAAGTTTTTATTATTGTATATTTGAGGCACAGCGAAAGGATATCTCGCGACTCCATACATTTACTGTAAAAGTGATGAGCTTGGGCTCCCTGTGGCGAAACATGTCTGAATCCGACCATAGTTATTAACTATGATCCGACGAAGCTTAGGGGTGGACCATTTAACTTTTGAGGGGGGTGGTGGATGATTTTGAAAAACAATTTCCTGCACGGCCCGAAGGGCCGAAAAAAAAATCCTGCAAGCCAAAATTTCCACTGAACGCCACTGAAATCTTTGCTTTTCTATAAAATAAATTGCGTGCACATGCCAGCGGGCTAAAAAAAATTTCCTGCACGGACAAAATCATCCACCCCCCCCCCCCCCCCTCAAAAGTCAAATGGTCCACCCCTTAGAGGTTATTGTGTGAATTCAGCTTCCAGATTCAGACATGTTTTGCAACCCAACTGAAGTAAAAACACCATGGGTCTTGTAAACACAGTTTGATTGACGTACACCAACTTCACGTTTTATAGCGGTGCTTTTTATGCGAGCGGTGCACGTGTGACTGAGAACTGCTGTAAACGAATAAAATTATTTTTAGCACGCGACGCGCGCCAAAATAGCCTCCTGTAGCCGGTTGTACGAAGCCTGAATAGCGCTACACAAATTTTATCCAGGTTATAACGCTTATCCAGTCTATAACTTTATCACAGGCTTCGTGCAACTGGCTCTTGCTGATGCTTTTACGTCAAGCAAGTCTTGTGCAATGCTTTGACGCCGGATCACTTTGGCGAATCACAAGCGACTTTTGCACGCACGACAGAAATCAAAGAAGTTGTATTTTGTATTTTGTAAATTGTATTTTGTTGTATCAGAAGCCCAGCCTTTTTATCAAACTATCTACCCTCTTCGACACCGCACAAACATTCGTGTAAAATACGGAGTGCTAAGGCCACAGAAAGCCCACCCACCCGCACGCTTTAAAAAATATACTCAAACAGAAATGCAAAGCCTGTTTTCCTCGGAATCCGGAGTGAAAAGTAGGGACTGTTGGCAGTCTGCACCGCGCTTAGTCAGAAGACCATGGAGACTGAGGAGAACCCTTTCGCCGTACCTTTAAGTAACTATCGAATATATATTTTAAAAACTTCTAGTCTATTCGGAGAGGTTATAGGTTAGGAATGGGAAAAAAAGCGATAGGATAAACTCTGAAATCCAGGGGATACTCTGTGGGGGAGGTGGGGCGGCGAAAGCAGGAGAAAAGTAAGTTGGCAAATGAGGGCAAGAGAATCGATCTACCAGAGTTCTTTCTCGAGTCCTTTACCCATGCAAGCGTGGAACTCAGATGTATCGAGTTAGCCTCACTTTCCAGCAGCCCCTTTGATTGACTATAGCCATGCAAAATGGCAAACAAATAAACGGAAAAATCACGAGGAAAAGAGCTAAATCCAAGGTCGATTATTTTTTATATGCCCTTGCAGGTTTCATTTTTTAAAAGGTATAGAATTCTAAGGTTTTGGAAACAATTCGATTTACTTTGTATCCGGAAAAGAGTTCAAAATCACTAACTGCCTCGCCTCTACCAGAGGTACCAGAGGTACCAGAGTTTATTTTTAATACTAGATCAAAAAACCCTCTAGTTTCTAGGGTACCTCCCCTCCTGAAAAACGGTCTCTTCTGTCCTCATGCATACGCAACATCATGTGCTAATGACGGTATACTAATGAAGGGGGGTCGTCATCACGTTTCACGAATCGATATTTATGATATTTACGCATGACGTACATAACAACTAAATTGTTCGTTATTTTCACGAATCACGCACTTATTTTAGCCTAAATCGCGCGTCACGCGTTACCCCTTGGCTAATGACATGTGCCCATAGCTAGTACTTTCTAATAACCATGATGTGTCAGTACGTGCCCTTGCCCTTGCATTGAAAGCAAACGCCAAACGCTAGCTCAGTTGTCCGCGCGCAGTAGCTAAAGCGGAAAGCAGGCATTACACTATCATTATACACTCGTGAGATGTCATTTATTGGGGTCAAGGATAATCTTGTGCGTAATGACTTTCTAGAGTTTCTATTAAACCAGTAAATCACTGCTCAGGGATGGGCAAATTAAAGAAGATTACTGATGACGCGATGATACTTGAATTACTGTTGACCACACCTATGTTTACCAATTACGGTGTGTTTATTTGTTTGCCTCCTAAAATTGTATTCATCTAAAAGGTTATGGCCTTCAGGAGTAAAATTAGACTCGCCGGATCTTCCCGTTTGGCACAAAGCTTCCTGTGAAATTGACGAAAGCCAAATAAAATAAAATATGCCTATAAGAAAATAAAATATATACTTTTTACTTCTTCTTTCTTAGGTACCCGCCAGAGTACCAGCTAGGATTTAAAGTCGAGTTATTTCACATAGAAATTGTTTGTGATTCACATTTCGTCATGCTGTCCAAATCCCAGAAAAACAATTAGCCGGAAATGACGTAAGGTGAGCGCGGAAATTTGATAATCTGCTGTCATATAAGTGTGAGTGACGCCTCGCTAGTTGATAAGGCCAACTACTCGGGCCAACAGCATACTAGTAGTTGAAGAGAACTTCTGGAACTGATGTTGTTGTGCTGTAAAGAACTACAACTAAGAATCCAAAATGAAGCATTTGTTTTTCGCTTTGATAGTTATCCTATTCGCATTGGCTTCGGCTGCAGTTTTCGAGCGTGATGTCAGAGAAGTCTCAGAAAGAGTTCGAAGATCGGATGATGACTTTATGAAGTATTTTCGTAAAGACAAACACAAGAAGAAGAAGGACAAAAAGAAGAAGAAGAAGGACAAAAAGAAGACGACAGCAAGACCAACTACAGTTCCAACAACCATTCCAACAACTATCCCAACAACTATCCCCACCTCATTGCCTGCGACAACTCCTGTCTCTTCTAAGGTATGTTGTAGTTAGCCGTTTTTAGATATAACGCAAGCACTGAGTATATAAACTCAACCAATGAATTATTATGTTATCATCCATGTATTTTATTGCGTATTTTAGATACGTTATTTGATTTACCCTGGATTGACGCCAAGTTCACAAGTTCAAACAGCTCCCATCTGTGTACTGCCTTTCATTGATTATTACTATATTATATTACACAGAGTGATTTGATGGTGGGGGTTAATTTTTCGGCGCAGGATATTTTTTGAGGATATTTTTTTCAAGGTCAAAGCTGTGCTCTATATTTTGAGCTGTGCTCAATTATTTAATATGGTCAGCAACATATAATACCCAAACATAAATATATGAATGGATTGATGGTATGGGGAATGCATGGAATAATGAATGGATGGATGGATGGATGAAATTGGAAAATAAAATACGTGGAGAGAGCTAGTCAAGCCTCTGGTGAACAAGGGTATTAAAAAGGGTATTATGCATATATATAATTGTTAGGCCAAATATGAACAAACCCCAATAAATTAATGAATGAACTTATGAAGAACAAATCAAATAATGCCTCAGTACTAACAATCAAATATTTAGTCATTTCTAATCTTGGGTGCAGTTGCTTGTCATTGTAATTGCAAGTGTTGACAAAGGAAATAGATGCATGGATCCATCCTTATTTTGATAAAGTGAAACAAAAACACTCATGTATATAAAACAGGAACTCTTTTTTGTAGATGTATATATCAAGTGTTTACTTTCACTTATTATCAAGCATTAATAATAAGTTGTACATAATTATTAATAAATAAACATAATTCCTTTGTTTCCCCATATAGGGTACAATTCCAAGACAGGAACTTGAAAAACTTCTGAAGTTGAAAAATACAGCTGATTTGGAGAAGTATTTAGGAATAACTAAAGAAATGAAAATAAAAATGGCTGCAAATTCTACCAAAGACCTTATAATACCAGGTAAAATATATCAATATTTTTACATGAAAATGCACGTACCACAGCAAAGCCAAAAAACATACTCTATCTATATCTTTAAAAATAACAAGTTTTGTTGATGTTTTTAATGTGGCTGTCTGATTTGTTCAGACAGCCTGCACCTTATTTCTTTAATACCCTTTATTACTAATAATGTAATATATCCAAAATATTTAGTACAAATAAACAGTTGTTATTGTTTGTAGCAAGCCTTGCCAGTTGGCGCTATAAACTCTATAAAGTCCTATTCTTATTTGATATATTAATTGATTGACAAAGTCATATGACCAGGTCCTGCAAAAGGTTTATTCCTTTAAATGCTTTTCATTTTTTCATCTATTTGGCTATAACTGATTTATTAATTTTTAGAATGTGAATCAGATGATAGGATTTTAAGTATTATATTTTTACTTTATTGACAATGATTTATTTTGAACTGTTAGACCAAGGAAAAGATGCTGTAGGTAGCAAAAATGTTGTTCCTGGTATCGCAGACTGTAGTTGTTCACCAACTAAAACAAGGGTATTCCTAGACAACGATCAAAGTCACTTGGGAGTCCTCTGGCCCAATCAGTGCCTCACAACCCAACAGTGTGGTGGCGGCTGCTTATTACCTGAATACCAAGAATGCCGCCCTATTAAAAAAAGAATTGATACACATACTAGGATATTTGTTTACTTGCAACGTGCATCAAATGGTATGCAAACAGAACCTAAACAGTTCAATGTTGAATACCATGAGACCTGTGGCTGCCAATGTAAAAAGAAACAGTGTCACCCAAAAATGGAGTTTATTGATCGTTATTGTTCCTGTTACTGTAAACCAGAGTACTCTCCTGAAAAGATCAAATGTGTTCCACCATATGAGGTAAGTAAAATTATGTAGCTTTCCCTCCTCCCACCACTTGCCCCACGTCTTCTCTGTGATTAGCTAGAGGGTTTTAATATGGAAGGTAAAAGAAAAACCCCTATGCTCGCTGGTTATGTTCAATCGAATTTCTTGTGGTGAACAAATTATTTGTTCACTGTTTAAAAAATTTTTAGAAAATATATATCTAGAAAACTTGCTTGCTCTGCTGTATGAAGTTATAAAAAAAATTAGAATTAATTGTTGTTACACACAGAAGTAATGAGAAGCACGTGCTTCGCGTCGGGTTTCGCATGTTCTGCGGATCCCCACTACACCCAGCGCGAGTTTCACTATAGAATACTAAAGTGTGACGTCACGAAAAAATAAATTTTGGCTTTAACACTTTTTTGCCAATTTCGATGGACAATCAAAAATAAAGGTTCACACTCCAAATGTGACGAGAATCGGTCAAATAGCAGCTGAGATATTCGCCATTCCTAAGTTGCGCAAAGGATTGGGTCGAGTTGTCATCGCAAAGCATTTTGGGGCTGTTCTTGGAGACGCTACCAAAACATTGCCTTTAAAGACCGCTAAACTTTCGAGTGAATGTTGAAATACTGAGACGAAAAACGATCATTTTAAGTCAGAAAAACAAGATATTCCTTGAGCAGAACCACCAAAGCCATTACAGCTGTGTTCGAAAGCTATTTTGAAACGCTGGCGTTCGCGTAGAAGTGCAAAATTATCCGGTATTCGAACGAGCTAATTCGAAGGTGAGGTTGACAGTTTGAAACGGTCTTGCTTGGACATATCTTTCATATTTTGCTCGTTTTGTTGAGATAAGATGTCAACTTTTGTCTATATTTTTTTTAAAGTCAATTACTTTATAGTCTGACGACAACTTAAAAGGATAGTTCGTCGATCATTCAGTTGGAAATGTTGCGAAAGCACTGCTTTCTTTGGTGATTACAACGTTTGTGTTTTTCGTGATGAATTCCACCATCAGGATTGACGATATGATCTCCTTATCTAAGTTGTTGTCTATATTGACTCTAAAAAACATCAATACAAGCAAAATTTGATGTATGATTGCAATAAAACTGGCAAAAATATGACTGATTTTGTCGATACCTAGACAGTAAACTAGCGCTTTCAAACAACCTCACATTCGAATAACTCGTTCGATTACCGAATAATTTTGCGCTTCTACTCAAACGCCAGAGTTTCAAAATAGCTTCCGAGTACATCTGTAATGGCTATGGTGGTTCTGCTCAAGGAATATCTTGTTTTTCTGACTTAAAAATATCGTTTTTCGTCTCAGTATTTCATAAGGTTTAGCGGTCTTTAGCGGCAATGTTTTGGTGGCGTCCTCAAAAACAGCCCCAAACTGCTTTGCGATGACAACTCGACCCAATCCCTTGCGCAACTTAAGAATGGCGACATAAATCACTGTAATTTACGCTCTGTTCCAAAAGTTTGGAACAGACCTGAAAATACAGTGTTTTGTATGGGGAAATTATATATTCAAGTGGCCATATCTCAGCTGCTATTTGACTAATTTTGGTCAAATTTGCTATCAAAATTGAGAACCAAAAATATAGTGATATAGTGAAAATATTTTTTATGACGTCATCACTTTAGTACTCTATTCTACAAACTGTTAATGATATGTTATAATTGTATTTATAGTATCACGACGAAATATGCGGCTGCAGATGTCCTTATAAACATCGCCATTGCACTATTGTTGGACAAATTTGGGATGCCAATTCGTGTAGGTGTAAATGCCCAGTTGGTAAAGTGGTGCTCCATGGAAAATGTGACGTAATTGCTATGTCAAATGGGAACTAGCTAGTAAGACTTTTTTAGCTAAAGTTATGGAAAGCTTCTAAGCCTATGTTTTCTTACAGGAACATACGATATATAAGCTTTTATCAACGTTTCATAAGTTTATCATACAGCGATTATATTCAATATTCGATTATACTTCAAACGATGTGTTCCGGCTCAGTGTCAAACTTGAATTGCGCTCAGTTTTTGCATTCGGCATTGAAAACAGTTGCCGGGAAATTCGCGCCTTTACGTCTTTTACTATAGACCTCCAAAAGGGTTTATGACCTTTGTTTCTGGCGCACACAATGCGAACCGACGATATCAGACACAATGCCACATCATTACAGACACACTCATCCCCACATATATACCCCATATTCTCGTCATTCTTTTTTTGTAACTTGTACAATCTAATATAATAAATGTACAAGATGTGATGCTTCTTGTACTTTTTTTTAGTCGTAACGATGACAGCAAAAGCGAACTAGGGCTTTTATGAAAGTCTTTGAAGTTACTTGTTTTAGCTCGATTTTATACTTTGACGTTTGAGCTGGATCAACGTCTTTAATATCAAATATTATTATAATCATTTATTACATGAACAAAATACAATTACCTTGTTTTCAAATAACGTGAACTGAGCTACATAAAAGCATCATTCACGGCGATAAACTAGCTATAATAAACGTTTGGCGCTGTAAATGCAAACAAGCATGCTAACTTTTGAGGCTATAAACAGAAACATGTCAATTTTAATGATTTTTAAATTTTCGTAATTTGAATATGATCGATTTGTGTGCCTTTTGTAATTTATTTTATACCGAGAAAGCAGATATACTTATTATCTTGTTTATACCTAAAACATATGTGTGTAAAAAGTATACTTTTTAATAAAATTTGTCGAGAAGTTTTCTTATATGCGCGATTTTATGCCTGAATCAGAGTTGTGTTTTACATTTGCCCCCAACTTTATACCATGTTGCCCCCCTTACCATATTTAGCCTTTGTAGCAAGCTTTTCTTTTGGAGGAAACGGGAGAAAGTTGTACTTGTCATAGGTTTCGTGCGGCCATATCGGTAACACAGCTATCCCAAAATAACCAAAAAACAACTTTCTCCCGTCCCCACAAAAGAATATATAATATACAATATTGTGCCTACTAATGTTGCTTCAAACAATTTAATAAGAAATTATATTAAGAAGAACAACGTAAGAAAAGTACATCATAATAATATAAAAGGAATAAGGTTTGGGCAAGATGACCGGTAACGCTGCATGGTATGCAAGTTGCATCTAGAACAATCTGCGTTCGAAAATCCTCTTGGGTGTAACTGAGATTTCTGTGACCCGGTCGACACGTAGAGGGGGGATAGGGGTCTCTTATCAGAATATTATGTTATCAAGACTTTTGACGTTACTTCGAAGTCTATATGATATATAAGTATTTCAACATGGTTTTCAACAAAACCATATTCGGGGGGAAAGCGGTACGGGTATATTTACCGTATCTCTCGGGGTATCGAAAAATGAAAATTAATTTCATCGCTTTCCGGGTTTTTCTTACGTTTAATGTTTTTTTTTTGTGTGTGTGGTGTCTTGTAGAGGTTTTAAAAAATATTTAGTTTAAAGGACTTTCAGCGGTATCTTTATAAGGGTTGTTTTTGAAAATTTTCTATACGAGCATACCTGCATGATGCCTCCCTCACCCTTTCCCGGGTATCATTACACATGTAGCTAACCCTCCCCCTCCCCCTTCTCCCCTCTCTGGGCCTTATACTCAGGTTAGCATGTATCTAAAAGGGGTGGAGTGGTTAGAACAATGATCAGGTACTGTTTTTGTGGCATATACGGTCACCGCAGTCTGGGCTCAAAAGTCGTTAACAACATCACTTATTTCATAGCCTACATAGCTGGCTCTTTGGGAAATTGTATTTTATGCACCTATCAATGCTTTGCCCCAAAAGGGGAGTGCGGGCAAAGTTGGGCTATTAAACATAAACTTTGCCCGTACCTGGGGCTGCTCGATGTTTTTTGACAATACAATACAATATTTTCTTCGTCCACAACAGTAAATATATGAGTGAGTATATATGAATTTGACGTCCCCAGGATACGGGCTATTGAGAAAGAGATATGAATTAAAAATGACAATATAATAGCCCCTGGGTATGCCCGCACTCCTCCCGTTGAAGCAAGATGATTAAGGGCGGGTGGTCGAGGAAAAATAGTGCTGGTGGCCCTGAAGGGTACGCATTCGTGTACACGAATACAGAGGTGCAACAAATCTTGCAGGGGTCTCTCAAGAGGAAATATGCTGAACTGAACTGATGTTCCAGTGAGTGAGCGATCGAGTAATCGAGTTGGAATGAGTGACAAATCCGGTACAAAAGCCCCATCATATTAACAACTACTACTCGCGGATTTGTGCACTATAATTACTGGGATACCTGTGGTATCACAGTCTTAAAATGCCTTTGTTTTTTTGTTTTTGTTTTCTCCTGCTCGACAAAATGAACAAATTGCGCAATATTACCCAGAGGGTAATTGCGGCCTCACAATAGCCTCGACGCCATGACATATTGTCCCATTGATTTCGTCGATACCATGACAACCCTGATATCGTCCAATCATATATCAGGTCTGTGTCTTGTTTTTATTTGTGATGTGATTGACGGTGATTGGCGTTGTCACTATTTTGACAGAAAATAACACGTGAAGTCGAGTCATTGTGATTGTTCGATCGAATATCGACTCGTGTTTACTCGTTTTAATAACTCTGATCCCGCATAAACTAATGGCTATATTAGACTGTTGATCGCCAAGACATTCATTATTATTAGTTGCTGTACTACAGGGTTGACACCCGAAATATAGCTGGCTATTTTCCTCTTTATAAAGACGAGGATATCTTGGCCGGAAGGATCCGCCGTTAGCAAAGTCGTCATTTCTAGCACAAAACAGAAGCCGATGTGCCAGCAGAATTGCATTCGCTACGGCATATTATCTAGCACTTCCAAACAGAAATCTTGAGTTTATATTGATTAATGTGCTATTTTTGTTCTTCACAATGTCGGAGAACGTGAATTCCTTCACGAAACCTACAAAGCGAACATTGTCAACACGAGGGCAACACGCCGATCGATATAAACATTCAAATCGGCCTGTCTGAAAACCACTCTCAACAGCCCAAATCGCCTCAAAAATTACACATATTGCTTTAGTAACTATCTATCTTTCTTGTTCTGACGTTCAATTCTTAAGAACAACTTCATAAAAGTCCCTCTGAGACAGTTTTAGAACTCTATATCGCATACTCAAATCTAGTAAGCCTTTGGGCTCTTGGGGGGAGGGAACGGGGTGAAATGTCAACATTTTGTAACACAGGCATCCCGGTACATAGAAATATCGAGCAGATTCAAACAAGCCCAAAAATCACACACATTTTTTCTTTTTGTGAACTGGGAAAATAGGATTTTATGCACTGGTCATCAATCAAATAAAACACACATGGCCATTATATTTTAGCAAAACACAATTTAAGAGTTGACTTTTAATGATATATAAAAAACTACTGAAATGATACGTTGGGTGTAAACAACAAAATAAACATATAGTCATTGTCAAAAAAGTTGTAAAAAAAGACCAAAAGAACTATTATCTGATGATTTGTATATTTGTTTTAAACGATATAAATTCTGGTTTCAAACTCTATAGTGAGTAACAGTGAACAGAGAATAATAATTATGAACTCTACTTATACAATAATTTCTGGTATCGAGTATTTAGGGCGAGTATATAAGGTCTGACATGACATTTCTTTTGGTCTAAATGATTTTTTGGTGGACATCATTAATAACATTGTCTGTATAAGAGAGAACTTGATCCACGCTTTCAGCATAGTCAGTAGTCCAACGGCAACCTAACAAGACCCTGGCTCCCAAGGATCCACTACCATCATATTAAATATATATGATTTATATTATATATGATTTATTATATTAAATATTTTATTTTTGTGCTTATCATTATTTTTAATACGTCATTATACATCTATCAAATATTAGCAAAATCTATCTAAAACCTTATGTCGACCATTGAAGTGCAAAGCAGCATTGATTATACCATTTGAGTGTAAAAGACAACACAGTGCCAGAAAACCAAAGAAATGTAAAAAACTCGATTTCATTTTCGATTATCCCTTGCATGCTATTTTTATGTTGTTTTGTGTCGTGAGCTGATATAATCGAGTAGAACTATTTGTTCACACGTCGAGTGCTTTGGGTTTTGACGTTGGTGTTTTTCGTACATGCCCAGATGCCGGTTTGTTTGTTTGGCCCGAGCGATGCCCATCAAAAGTGCATTTTTTTGCATTTCACGTTACTGTAAGGTCCAAACAAAGAAGCAAGTCCACAGGCTACACAAGATGGCTTTACAATCCTTCTTACTTTGTCTTTCAATTTCGATATCGTAACAGGGCTCATAGCGTTGAAAAGATTTGCACCTTTCACAAAATAATGTTCGCAATATTTGTACTCTAAAGATTCTTCAAGACAAAAAAGGGCATCAATGAACCGCTCGCCTATATCGGAGTCTTGCCAGTCGTACGGATCGCTTTCTTTGTCCACTAGATAAAACATAGTTGTTAACATGTGATTGAGAGAAAGTTCTCTAAATAAATCATCTAGTTCTCTCAGCTCTATCAATACTTCCAGCACTTTGCATTGGTTTGGGTTCAGTTGACAAGCCTTTTTACGCTCGTCGCCCGCGAATGATAGCATCCACAGTGTTTCGGGGTCACTCATTGGTCTGTCGCTGGCTTTAGCAAGGGCGTGTGAAGGATTAGCTGGAGTTTTTGCTATACGGCGAAAAACGTCAAGCGATGTACTATAGAGTCTTATAGATGGTATAAGATCGACCAATATGTCACCAGCATTAATATCCAGCACTATCGTAGAACCGTCACAATAAACAGTTATAGTATTGACGCCATCTGGTAGACTGTCCAAATCATTTTGAATATTTGAATTCATTAGTACTAAAGTCTTTTGAATTGTTAGTTGAAGGTTTGAACGTACTAAATTAGCCGATAGAAAGCCTTCTTCTGTTATACAATCGCTCCAGTTGAAATTCTGTTCTGAGTCAATAGCCAGTCGGACATAACCACCCTCTTCAGCATTTTGAACAAAAACATTTTGATCAAGTCCGTCAAGGAACAGTGGAATCTCAAACTCAAACCAGTTGGACATGAGCTCTGTTAGCTCGCAGTATTTAGGGTTTCGTCGTAGCAAATCCGTAGTTGTAAATCTATCGTTAACAAACTGAGCGTTTAACAGAACCTTGAAAGCCGCAGTGAACGCTATCCGTTTATTTTCCATCGATTTTGACCGGCTATTTTTTACCCTTTTCTCATAGAAATTATTAAACTCGCGGGAAAACAGTTCTTCAGGTTTAATGTCGTCTACATTGAGCTGTTCAAGGGACTTCGTCGAACCAAGCATGTTTAGTTGTGTTAATGAAGTACTTCGTTTGCTTGACAGTAAATTCGACTCGCTTTTGGTTCTCTTACCAAGCCTAGGCTTTTCCGAAATGCAGCTTGTTGAGAGAGATTTTTGCTTTGATAAGTTTGATGGTTTTGAGGATCTTTTCTTTGCTGTAAGGCGAGACGCCATGTTTAAAATTTTGAATAACGTCGAAAAATTGTTTTGTGTTTAGAATCGACAAATCCACCTGCTAGACAGGCGACCACACCGATTCGAACAGCTGTCACGTGACGACACTGAAGCCAAACAATTTGTTAATGTTATGCAAATTTAAATTATACAAAAAACATCAAGCTATATAACAATTTAGTATTGGTTCTTTTGGTGCACGGGATTTTTGTGAAAACTGTGATAAAGCATTTCTGTGGATTGAAAGATTACGAGTATGTGTTAATTTTTAATAGAGGTCCTTGTAGCGACAAACAAATTCCTTGATTAAACGTTTTGCAGATTTTATATGTCAATGTTATTTCATAAAAAATAAACAGTTGTAAATTTAAGATGTTTCATATTGTATTAATATCATAAAGCTTCTCGCCTAGTATTAATATTATCCGATAAAATTTGGAGAGAGAAAAACGGGTACCCTGTGGCTAATGACGTCATTGCGTGGTCAGCGGTAAGTGTTACATCATATTTGTCACAGGCGCATGACGTCAAGTTATTTCGTTCGATGATCGGGTTTGTTTGAAGAAGGCAAGTGACGAGGAGATTACTGAAAACACAACATAAAATCATGTCTACTCCAGCAAGAAGACGTCTTATGAGGGACTTTAAGAAGTAAGTGTATATTTTTATCCTTTTTCTATGAGTGAAATGCTAAATTAAGTCGTATTTGTACGTTAAAGAGTGAAAAAAGTGCGATATATTTGGTGTCTTGCTTCTTCGGAAGTTGTTGTGTAAGCGTTTCTTCAATGTTGTCTCTTCAGATTGCAAGACGATCCTCCGGATGGCGTTAGCGGTGCTCCTTCAGAAAATAATATCATGATTTGGAATGCGGTTATATTTGGGTAAGTAATCAATGATTTTCATTTAAAATGAATGACGATAATTATGTGTTTTTGTCGATTGTGTTTTAATAACAACGTTTTTGTTTCGTTATCCACAGCCCGAGTGATACACCTTTTGAAGATGGTATGTCGTTCGCATCTATACTGCGTTTAATATTATGTATTTTCGTTGTATAAAGGATGTTATATCTATACAATATTTCCATTCTTTTTTAGGCACTTTCAAATTACAAATGGAATTTACCGAAGAATATCCAAATAAACCTCCATCAGTTCGTTTTATATCAAAAATGTTCCATCCAAATGGTAAGAGTTGTTGTTTAAAATAACATTTTTTATTTACCTATTGAAGGGTTTGATCATAAGTCACGCATCAATTTAAGATGTGTTTTTATATTTTTTATTATAATCAACCAATAATACAAAAAAATTGTTTATTTTATAGTAATTGATTCAGGTGTAAAGAGTAAAATTCAATTAATGCCACAAGTTGTGATATTCATTGATATTTATCGAGTCTGCGGAGCATAACTGTTTTAGTATAAATACAAAAAAAAATTTAAAATACCTAGCCATTTCCAGAGAAATTGTTTATTTAGTATTTCTATTTCTAATGGGGAAGTCAAAAGTTCTGATGCTCTCAAACTATTGTCTGGACTGGCCGATCAGTCAAGCTTTCTATATTCAAGGAAGTATATTCAGATAACTTTTGTCTACAGTTGCATTTTAAAAACATCACAAAACTTTGTCAACTGCAATTTTAAATTTTGTCTGCAACATTTGCAATCAATCAGAATCTACTTCCTCGGATATAAAAAGCTTGTTCTCATTGGCCAGTCCAGACAACAGCGTGTGCATATTGGAAATAATTATTGATTGGGTACGATTTATGTTGCACACTTTTATTATTTTTACTCTAGAGTAGTATGATAATTTTACAATTTATACAATAATTAATACTAAATTAATTAATTAACCTGTGCTTTTTAATTTTCAGTTTATGCGGATGGTGGTATATGCTTAGATATTTTACAGAACAGATGGAGTCCTACATATGATGTATCGTCAATACTCACTTCTATACAGGTGTGTACGTACCCTCTACAACAGTGATTCCCAATATTACAGGAACTCACTCCTTACGATTTCCATGTTGCTTTTGACCTGCCTATAATGCACCTATCAATGTCTTGCTCCAATGGGGGGAGTGCGGGCATACCCAGGGGCTATTGACATTTTTCATATCTTGTCAATAGTCCCTATCCTGGGGACTTCAAATTCATATACTTACTCATATATATTTACTGTTGTGGACGCAAAACTTTGTGATGAAATTGTCAAAAAACATTGAGCAGCCCAAGGTACGGGCAAAGTTTATGATCCATAGCCCGACTTTGCCCGCAATCCCCCCCTGGGGCAAGACATTGAAAGATGCATAATAACAAACATCTAAAGTTCAAAACAAAACAACTTCACCATATCAGTTATTATTATACAAAATAATTTGTTTTGTAAAAGAAAAAACCTTTTTTTCTGATGATTGGATAATAAATAACTTATTGCAGGTTTGGTGTGTAATATGGCTGGATATTTTCCTTGTTCACTTGCATTTTGACTTGCCTAAATGCTTGTCAAAATACAGCATTCACTGGTAAAATATCCAGCCATATTACACATCAAACTGTCTAATAAGATATAAATGTCAAAGTTCACAAAATATTGAAAATTCCCATAAGCAATGATTAAAAAATGATTAGAGGTCATTCAAAGCTAATATTATAATATACAAATATATTATATTATAATATACAAATAACTGTGGCATTTGCAACAATCAGGTATCTCCAAAAACGTGTGTATGGTAATGCGACAAATGCTTTGTCAAAAGTGTTTGTTCAAAATCGAGTTACAAGAGTACATACATTGAAAACATAGACTTTCATAAATGGCTGCCACTAATTATCATATTTAAAATTGATGTTTTAAGAAAAAGAAGGCTATCATATGATAGGCATTCACCATAACAAAAACAAAAAACGATTAAATTTGCAAGAAGCTATAAGAATTTCTAAATAAACCTTATTATTATTATATAATTTGAAAAATCAGAAAAACACCAAAACAAGGCATCAAAAGGCTCAGCAGAAAATTACATACAAATCTCTACATTTTTCATGAGCATAACTTCTTTGATATTTTAGCCAGAGCATTAAAACCTTCCAAATATGCCTATTTTAGGTGGTTCTTTCATATGACAGTGCTAAAATTGAAATATCTGTTTACTTGAAAACATTATTTTCCCCTATTTATGAAAGTAGTCTATGGTGTCACTTTTTCAGAGTATGTTACAATATTTTGTCATCAATGACGTTTTTCATCAAGTTATGTGTATATATGCCAAAACAGGCTTGGTCTCAGCAAGATGGTCATGTACAAGCACGTAATTCCAAGCCTTTTCTTCCCTCTAAACAGACATCAAAGCAGTAAAACATGTATTTTGCTTGCATTGCATCTATTGTCATTGCATCTAATTTGTTGTTATTACTATCATTATTCTGCAGTCTCTATTGGATGAACCCAACCCTAACAGCCCAGCAAACAGTCTTGCTGCACAGCTCTACCAAGAAAGTAAACGAGAATATGAGAAAAAAGTAAGCGCCATTGTAGAACAAAGCTGGTTGAACAGTTGAAAGAAACCACAACCATTCTGCCTGACACATATGGAGTTAGCACCACGATACAGCTGTGGAAGTGTTTTCAGATTATCACTCGTCATCTGTAGTTCTAGTAGTAGTAATAGTAGTTAATGTAATAACAATTCCTAATAGTTAATATTTCATGTTTATAGCAATTATTCCGCCATCCTGTAATTTTATTTAATATCAAGAGACACTAGATTCACAGTTAAAACATTTGCTTTGTAAGACTGATTCCATAAGTTGATCCAAGTTTGCTTTTGTAGAAATTCTTTGTTTATCATGTACAGGTCTGGTTAGGGATAAACCTAGTGAACAGATTCTCAATTTATGGAATCAGTCCTTTTGTGTATTCGAAATGATAAAACAAAGATTTAGGGAACTTTATTTCTAAAAAGTGCATGGTCCTCATGTCTGAAATAAGAACTATTTAGAGGATATAGTCTTAGGTATTAGAGTAAAGGCACTGAGCCTATGAAATAGATATTAGACATTCTCTTACCCAGCCCCTTCTCAGCTTTCTAACGAAACATCAAAGGCTCTGTTTGGACACAAAGCCAGCGTCAATATGATTGGTTGAAAAAAATTACATGCGCAATCAGTGATAATTATACACACCTTCGCAACGATTTTGTTTTGATGTTGCTAGAGACAACTGTCTACTAGAAATGTACCTTTGATTGCATTTACTTGGTTTCAGGCTAGATTTACACATTCGAAAAAAAATTTATAATTTGGGAAATTTGCTAGTTGGTTAATGGTTGTTAATCTCAGTCTAGTTTTATAATAGTTCTGAGAGCTGAGACATTCCAACGGCTAGTTGCGAAATACTGGCTGGCGAGTAATTAGCAGCAGACACAATAACCGTTGGTATGTCTGAGAACAGAAAGACTAATAGCAGATAACAAACTCTCCAAATTATTTACTTTGTTCGAGCACTTGACATAACTATAACCATAACCACAATTTGTTTTTCTTTAGGATCGAATTTTACGTTTAGTTAATTGGGTTATTGCATCAGCAACAATTAACTTGAAATTCACCATTTTGTTACCGGAAGTTAGAAAATATTGAGCATGCGCTCTGGGTCTTCCGGTTTGTGTCCGACCAGAGCCATTGATCAGTGAAGCTGAGAAGGGTCTGGGTAAGAGTGATGGGTTTAGAGTGATTTTCATTTGCCTGTTTACCATATTACAAGTACTAGATGATAAAAAAATAAACCAATTGGGTTAGAGTCTACTATTAACTAATACATTGACTATACTTTTACCTGCAAATGAAAACCACAAAGTGCCTTTACCCTAAATATTTAGATTATTAGGGTGAATTTTACAATTCACTACGTCATTACAGTCAACGCATGAACACATTTTGTATGATTACTGGAATATTTTAAGTTTTTTTTTTATATTTTAAGTTTGTACACAATAGTGTAGTTACAATATAGATGTTTTGTTTTGTGGACATCTGACATGCACCCTAAGTATTAAATAACACAAATATTATTAACAATATAATTATATTGAGTCCATGTAGAGGAAGTATTGACTATTTTTTTTCTGTTTGTTAAAGAGTATAATGTAATTGATGATTTATAGCTTGTATACAACTTGAGTACTTACGCTGTTAGGTTTGTTTATTTGTACATACACAGTACATGGAATAATATTTCTTGATATGGCTTGAAAATAAAATCTAGTAGAATTTCTTTGTCTGTAGTGAGCTTATTCAATCAAACATAAAAATATGGTAAAAACACTAAAGGCATGCATTTACTAATGTTTAACAGTTAAACTATTTACACCGTCATTCTATTATTTTCTATTGTTTAATTAGTACTTTTAATATTAATGGAAACTAGCAAGTAAACTAGTATAGGCTGTGTCAGTGTTATATAAACCAGGAAATATAATACTAAATCCGTGAAACAAATATTACTAATTACTAGTAAATAGTGTTGATGAGACAATAGATAACAAAGGAATTAGCATATTTTAGCACCAATTTTGTACTATTTATTCTTCACGGATTAAGTGCGTTTACTCTAGTATTTGTAATTAATAAAGTTATAGGTGACCTAGCAACTCAGTGAGTGTGCTGGCCTTTCACCACTGTGACCCTGGTTTTGATTGCCGGCACGGCTGCAATTAAGTGAATAGAGTCTGTTTGATGTGTGGTTCTCTCTGTGTGGGTTTTTTTCCAAGTTATCTGGTTTTCCACACTCCACAAATTTCAACATGAGTGTTGAGTTCTTTGAATGTAGTAAGGAGTATGTATGGTGGTTGCATATACCCACAAGCTTTATTGTGCTTTAAAATTCTATCGTGTATAAATACAAAAGATTTATTTAGATTTTACTTTATGAGTTGCATGAGAAAATCCTACAGCTTAACGCGCCTCACCGTGGCCACCTAATTAAAGTTTTGTACAAGTTAGCTTAGTGTTCAAAAGTTTCGCTTTTCAAATTATTTGCTATACCTTTTCAAATTTAAATATCCTGGGATATTTTTCAGATACTTATACCTCACTCTTGTCTTTGTTTTGAACATTTCAAAGTGTTTACCGTTTGACACTCGGTGTGTCTTTTATTGTATTATTGTCTTTTCAAAGTCAAATTCTTGCTTTCTGATTGGTTAACTTCTACAAAACTATAATTAGGTGGCCACGGTAAGGTGCATCACGCTGTAATACTTCTGTGAGCAACTATCATGTTGTGTGATTATTCTCCAGTCTACTGTTAACTTCATGTGGTAATAGACTTTGATCAATATCATCTCTAGGAAGTGGATCCCAAGGAGACATGGTATATCCATTGTGATATAAGGAAAGTCTTCTGCATTGCTCATACAGTAGATACATAAAGAAAGTACTTGGTACAATCTAGAATAGAAAAAGAAGAATTATTATACACTATATTGACAAATGGTTACCAATTGATAAAACTATATTGTGCTCGACTGGGTAAACTATTGTGTGAGAATAATAGTATGTGTAATCATCATTATGTTTTCCCCTTGGGTGAGTGTTCGGCCTTTGGGCGCTTCTGTCTGGATAAGGTTGTGGTGGTGGTGGACAATCTTGTCTCAAGCAGTCACTTGAAATCCAACGTCGTCATTATCATTCTTCTAGCCTGATGGGTGTCTATACCTAGCAGGGATTCTTAAGGGTAAGTATCTTACCTTGATAAGATTGACAGTAAGCCCTCTCCACAGCCCTTTCATTCCATTTAGTTGAATGGTTTGAGCAAAAACATCAGACATCCCCTTGTACTTGACTTGTTTTCCTGTGATTCCTGTTTGAAGGTACATCCTGCTAGCCTATTGCACCAAAAATACAAATACATTGCAAATAATACATTACTTACAACAAAAATTGTTGCATTGCGACAAGAAAATTGTGAATTTCAGTTTGGTTTTATCAGTTTGGAGGGAAGGTGGGGTTGTATTTTAATTTGTAAAGTCATTGGTTAATTTGATGTAAACTCTGCCACGATACTGATTGACAGGTAGGAAATACCCAAAATCACATTGAAATTTGCTAGTTGAGATGCAACAATTTTTTCTGTAAAAGTGAGAAAGATTGTTTTATTAGGATCCAACAAAGGTTATGTATATAGTCTGATTACAAAACAAAGAGGATAGTTTTAGAGACACCATCAAGTGGGATTCTCTTGGCCCACTTATTATTAATTAAAAAAGTTCTCATTCATTTATCCATCCATCCATTCATCTATCCATTCACTTTGTAATCTTTATTCGTTCTATCTGTTTTTATTTACAAACTTTAACCCAACATATAAATCATTCTTTATTTTCAAATCTGAGTCACTGTATACTATGCAGGTTTTAAAATCTGAGTGAAATTGTTAAACTTTGTTCTACATGACAAGCCCTGTACCCTAGATTTTGAACTTTGCGAAGAACATTAGGCGCCGCAAACTAACCGATGGACAGAATCGGTGTAGCCATGTCATCAGCTCGGCATTGAGTAACATCGCTTGTATGTGATTCGCATAGGATCGGTATAAATCTTCCACTTTATCGTAAATTTTATTGTTGAAAACCCCCGAAGGACTTGTCAATTTTGGCCATTTTTGCTGTACGCAGGGTAACAAAAATGTCAATTTTGGCCATTTTTCAACTTTTTTCAAAACATCCATAAAACTATTTGAGTGATGCCTGTATGTTATCTGATCAATCCTAGTATGATTACCAATCAAAATAGATAAAAAAATCAACAATTTGAATTTGTCAAAACATTGAAATTTTTGCTGTACACGGGGTAACAAAAAAATGTCAATTTTGGCCATTTTTCAACTTTTTTCAAAACATCCATAAAACTATTTGAGTGATGCCTGTATGTTATCTGATCAATCCTAGTATGATTACCAATCAAAATAGATAAAAAAATCAACAATTTGAATTTGTCAAAACATTGAAATTTTTGCTGTACACGGGGTAACAAAAAAATGTCAATTTTGGCCATTTTTCAACTTTTTTCAAAACATCCATAAAACTATTTGAGTGATGCCTGTATGTTATCTGATCAATCCTAGTATGATTACCAATCAAAATAGATCAAAAAATTAACAATTTGAATTTGTCAAAAAATTGAAATTTTTGCTGTACGCGGGGTAACAAAAAAATGTCAATTTTGGCCATTTTTCAACTTTTTTCAAAACATCCATAAAACTATTTGAGTGATGCCTGTATGTTATCTGATCAATCCTAGTATGATTACCAATCAAAATAGATAAAAAAATCAACAATTTGAATTTGTCAAAACATTGAAATTTTTGCTGTACACGGGGTAACAAAAAAATGTCAATTTTGGCCATTTTTCAACTTTTTTCAAAACATCCATAAAACTATTTGAGTGATGCCTGTATGTTATCTGATCAATCCTAGTATGATTACCAATCAAAATAGATAAAAAAATCAACAATTTGAATTTGTCAAAACATTGAAATTTTTGCTGTACACGGGGTAACAAAAAAATGTCAATTTTGGCCATTTTTCAACTTTTTTCAAAACATCCATAAAACTATTTGAGTGATGCCTGTATGTTATCTGATCAATCCTAGTATGATTACCAATCAAAATAGATCAAAAAATTAACAATTTGAATTTGTCAAAAAATTGAAATTTTTGCTGTACGCGGGGTAACAAAAAAATGTCAATTTTGGCCATTTTTCAACTTTTTTCAAAACATCCATAAAACTATTTGAGTGATGCCTGTATGTTATCTGATCAATCCTAGTATGATTACCAATCAAAATAGATCAAAAAATTAACAATTTGAATTTGTCAAAAAATTGAAATTTTTGCTGTACGCGGGGTAACAAAAAAATGCCAATTTTGGCCATTTTTCAACTATTTTCAAAACACCCATTAAACTATCTGAGTGATGCCTGTATGTTATCTGATCAATCCTAGTATGATTACCAATCAAAATAGATTAAAAATTCAACAATTTGAATTTGTCAAAACATTGAAATTTTTGCTGTACACGGGGTAACAAAAAAATGTCAATTTTGGCCATTTTTCAAATTTTATCAAAACATCCATAAAACCATCTGAGTGATGCCTGTATGTTATGTAATCAATCCTAGTATGATTACCAATCAAAATAGATCAAAAAATCAACAATTTGAATTTGTCAAAAAATTGAAATTTTGGCTGTACGCGTGGTAAGAAATTCAACAATTTGAATTTGTCAAAAAATTGACTTAATGTCATTGTGAAGGTATTAAGCTTTCCAATGTATATACTGTGTAACAGCACAGATCTCAAGGAAAACTTCAATAACTTCTACTTTCTTCGAACGTTTCCTCTGAATCGCTTTCTGAAGCGTGAAACTTTCTTTATCATTTCATCTCTATCATTTCCATGATATTGAAGTACAAGACAATATGGTGGTTGTATAGTACATGCCCTAAACTTATCAATCATTAGTCTCATCGTCATTCGTGAGATCAAATTGGATTAATAACTTTTAACTAACCACCGTGTCAATCCCGCTGTGTACAAGATGTAGGATACAGGGCTCGTCATATATCTAGGACTTTGAAATATTTCAAAGTTGAGTCATTTTCATTGGAATTTCAAAAATATATCTATTCAGCCATACACTCATTCATTCACCTCACCAACCATTCATTTATTCACCCTTCCATTCTTTCATTTGTCCCAGTTGTCTTTAGTAAGTAAAGTTCCTTTTACCTGCATCTTTTTTCTGACAGTATCAAATGGATAGGACATTGTCTGAAACATTAACATATTCAAAATTTAATAAAATGTTTAAATTATGACAGATTATGATGGAGATGACAATGATTATACAGGTGATAACAATGATTAAATGCTGGTGATAACAATGACAATGTAGATATTGCTGGATCTGGATCTGTTCATGGTGAAGATGGAGTCAGGAGTAAACATGATTAGGCAATTTGTAGATCCACAGTTAAATTACTAAGCAAATGTAGCATACCTGTGCAAATGCTGCAACTACACAAGCACTAGTTACCAATTGTAACTCAGTATTGTGGGCTAATATTGATGATGGGTACTCCATGTTATCCAGCCAATGATATGCCAGGATTGAGCCACCTGCAAACGGTATGACACCTACAAAATATCAACATGTAATTAGTGCTCTTTTGTCATTCTTTATAAACGATTAAAGGCTTATCTATTTGTTAAATCAATCAAATGACTCTTTACATATTACTGTGTGACTTACTGTACCATAGTCACTTACAAAAACTTTTAAGGAATTGTTGACATTTTTTCATCTCAATCGGACCAATTACAGACATCAAAGTTTCTGCCCGTCGATATATACTCCGCCTGTCGATATAAACTTGTACCTGATTGGTCCATTGAGATGGGAAAATGTCAAAAATTCACCAAAAGTTTTTGTAAGTGACTACGGTACAGCGAATCACACAATAATTGATAGACAATAATTTGTTCAATAAATAATTTGTTCACTGTCACTATATAATCTTACTTTTTTTTCAGGGGGTACTCCCTGGGGATCAACAATCAATTTTTTTTTCACTTACAAAAATTAGGTACATATAAAATGTAAAAGTTGGTAAAGCTTTGTTGATCTCAACCGTTTTTTAGAAACAAAACCATTAGCAACAATGACTCTTACAAGTACAAAGTCAATGTACATTTATATATAATTGACTTTTGAGTCAGAACTCCTAAAAGGTTCCAAGAAGAAATAATATTTTCATTCCTAAAAGGAGCACAATTAAATCACTCCTTGCACTTTAATAGATGAGTGCACCCCTCCCCTGGGCTGATTTTCTTGTAAGAAATAAGAACTCTGTTAACCTTTCTATTCTCAAGAACTGTTGAATATTCTTTCCCTTTCTTTCTTTTTATTATCATATTGCTACATTTCTTCAACCCTTATCTGCCTTGCCTCTCCTTTTCTCTTGACATCCATTTTTCTTCCGTCCTCTCCTTTTCTTTTACACTTTCTTTCTTCCTCTTACATTTTTTTCCTTTAATACTTTCTTATCAAAGCATCAGCTCATCCCTACCAAATAACGATGGTAACAATCCTCTGTATAAAGCCAAAAAACCTTCATTTTTTAATACACTCTTGAAGGTGTGCAATATACAGTACTTGGAAGGTTGCACTGGTTGAATAATAAGCCTTGTTCTGATCACATCACAGGGATAGACAGCAAAAATTGCAAACATAGTACTTCCCAACCCAGCAACAACTGAGCTGATGTTTGATAGGTGCTCTTCATGGAGGTTTTCAAAAGACATCTGAAAAAGAACCATGGCTGTTCAATATTGCATATGATAACCAAGCAGAATCAAGCAAGATTTGCAGTTTTATTCTTAAGCTCAATGAAATAAGAATATGGTTATTCATCAAATAAAACTTACTGACCATTAATGAATTGAAAGCTAGGAACTGCAAACTACTGTATGGAAACATTCTAAGGCATGTAATCCAATTGCCTTTCCAAAATGCTCTAATCCCTTCATTCTTGTAAACGTTGAAGAAGGTTTTAGCAAGTCCATGTTGTGTTTCCTCTGCGCCAACTTGAGCAAGGACTTTGACAACTTCCAGAGGAGAGGTAACGGTACGAGTTACGACTCCAGCTACACCTCCACAAACAATGCTTTGAAACCATGTTATTCGTTCATCATGTCTAGAACTGTACATAGCTGGTTTTTGAATTCATCTTTGCAGTTAGAAAGATTGAATATTTCCAATCAATACGTTTCTTGTTGTCATTTGCTCATTTTGCAGTTTTGTTATCTCTCCACTCGTTCTAGGCTCTCACGAGACATTATACCCACAATGCATATAGGCCTTAATTTGAGTCCCTGCTGTGTCGTTCTGGTACGTTCCCGTCTGCATCAGCGTCTGCATCAAAGTCCAGAAACAATGGCTTACGAAGTGCACCAAGTAGTTTTGCAAAGTCGACCTGGCAACGCAAACCCTCCATCAGAGGAAAACTTTGCGTATGTAAAAGCTCAACCAGTAGATTGCAAAGATGGTGAGATTGTTGTCAAAACACTGTATCTTTCCGTTGATCCTTATATGCGGTTTTGTATGAATGATCCTACGGGTTTGTCCGCTGTCGAACCATGGCCTCTCAATCAGTCCCTGTGCGGCAATGGTGTAGGTGTAGTTGTAGAAAGCAAATGCGAAGGATTTGCTAAGGGAGATGTTATTAATCTAGCTACTTCAACTTGGCCTTGGCAAAACTATGCTGTATTTTCACCACAGCAAGCTCTAAAGGTAAATAATATGGCTGCAAGTTATTTTATTACGCCCTTTAATAGTCAACACTAAATTTCCAATCAATTACTGACCAGGACACGGCCCGCAACTTTATTTTGAACGCCTTGGCAGAACTATGCTGTATTTTCACCACAGCAAGCTCTAAAGGTAAATCCGGGGGGGGGGGGGGGGGGGATGACCCTAAAAGGTATGCATAAATTAACTCAGATACTGATTTCAGACCTTAAAAGGTATGGCCCAATTAAAAATTTTTTCTATATGTATAAATTAAAGTTCGAAAACTGACCCTAAAAGGTATGATGCCAGTTAAAGGAATGTGAGAGTCTTATTTTCGACCCTAAAAGGAGGGTCCTGAAGGGGTAAATTGGGAATTGGGATTTGCCTTTTTTCGAGGCTGGGAATTGGGATTTGCCCATTGGGATTGGGATTTGTCCATTGGGATTGGGATTTGTCCATAGGATTTGGCTATTTCTTGTCCATTCGTTTTCTCTTTAGATGCTAAAATAATGTTTTAAATTGAGTAATTTGCAACATTTTACGGCGTTTTAGTAGACTAGAAGAGAAAATCGAACTATCTTGGGCTTCCTGAGGTTAGTATTCAATTTGGGCTTCCTGTGGTTAATGTTTGGGCTTCCTGTGGTTAATGTTTGGGCTTCCTGTGGTAATTGGGATTTTGATAAAAAATTGATTGGGAATTGGGATTGGATACCCCCCTTCAGGACCCTCTAAAAGGTCAAATACACCTAAATCAAAAAAGGTTAATGGGGGAAATGGCGATTGGTGATTGGCAATTGCACGACCAAAAGGGACTGCGGGTAATACAAATTTCTTCTTATTCCATTCTAAATTACCCAAACACCGTTCATCAATGACCTTAGATAGGTGTCTTGAAGGTTTTGCTGAACGGTGGAGGCATTGTTTGGGTGATTTAGAAATGAATAAGAAGGAATTCTTATTACCCATAGTTCCTTTCAGCCATGCAAGTGCTGTTTGCCCCGTCAACCTTTTTTGAATTAGGTGTATATAGCTGCAAGGTATTTTGTTATATAATGCAACACTAAATATAGTCAACACTAAATTTCCAATCAATGACTGACTAGGCACTTGATGACGTGCAAGACGTGCAAGACGTGATGTCAAAATGAACATCAGAAATGAAAAGAGCACCTCAACATTATTGTAATATTAAGAAAGTGAAATCTCATCAAATGGATTAACACAAACACATTTTAAATTTAAATTTCAATATTTGATAAGGATTTTAGAACTGAGTCCTAATAAAATATTTAATTTTATATTTAATGCCATTTCTCCTACACTCAACATTATGAGCTAAAATTTGTACTAATATTAAGGTCCTCTTTTCATTTCCAATGTTCATTTTGATGCACCTGCTCATTTTAAAAGGGGTAGGGTTATGTGACACGGTAGGATCAAGTGTTGAAAAAGGCCTATAATTGTTCTAATTTATTCAGGTTGAAGATCCATACTTGAAAGAACACCCATCACTGCTACTAGGATTGTGTGGATTAACTGGTTTGACATCATATATTGGACTTGATGTTAAAGGTCACATCGTAGCAGGCAAGAACCAGACAGTTGTTGTTAGTGGAGCAGCTGGAGCTTGTGGTGTTGCCGCTGGACAGGTAATTGTCTATGGGAAGTGTTTAGTAAGGCTAGTAATATTTGAGGTGGCAAGAGCATCAATGTATGCTGTATTGTAACAATAGATATTGTGCATGGCTCTCTTTTGAACATTGTAGCATTGTAACCAAGTACAACCTGCTACATGGACAAGTGGCTAGTATCTGGCTCTCCCACCATTGCAATACTGGCTAGGAGCCCAGGCGATGTACTCAGGGGGTAAAATGACAGGGGGGTCTGACATTTTTTTGGGTTGAGAATTTTTGTTCTGAGTATTTTTTGGGTCAAAAGACCTGCCACCTATTTTTTTAGGTCTTAAAAAGAAACCCATATTTAAGTGGGTTTTTTCAGATCTCAGAGTTCAATTTTTTCTAACCGGTTGGAACCAGGGCAAATGTAAGAGACTTTGTATGGAGAAAATTTTACATTCAAAAAGTCATATCTCAGCCGTTTCACACTCAAATGATCCCAAATTTTCGGGCAGCCTATATTTTGACTAGCATTCTATGATGAAAGTAGTCTGAATACGAAAAGATAAAAAACAAAATTGTGACGTCATCACTTCGGTACTCTATACAACGTAATTGTTTTGAGGTTTTTAAGTCTTGTATCTTTTTGGGTTCAAAATTTGCATGCCATGTATTTTTGTGGGTGTAAAATTTCAGGTTTGAGTATTTTGGGGGGTTGCAATATGAAGGTCCGTCAGAAATCCCCCTCCCCCACCACCCCACCCCCATCATTTTACTCCCTGAGTACATCACCTGGGGTTAGGGGGTGGCATGTCATCCTGTAGGATTTAATACAAGACCTGTCAAAAGATGGATGACCTCCTTGCAAGCCAACATCCAGCAAGCACAAATTTTATGACATGACTTTTATTTTTATTTTAATCAATTTGCCACAATGGCAGGGATAAAGACACAGGGCAGAGCCCCAATTGCTTGGCAATATCCCCTAAGAAATAAGATATAACGAAAAAAGATATAATGAAATAAAGATATTAAAAAATAATAATCAGTAATAGAAGAGTATATACAAGGGAAAACAGCCAAAGGTGAAGACAGTTTACGATGGCTGGAACATTTGCAGTTTGTTATAATATATATCATACATATTATGTAAGTGTTCTTTGTATTGTTTCAAGTTGTGATTCTTGAATCACTCCCTCTTTGCCCTGAAATCTTTCAGAACTGCTGAGGCTGCTCTGACTTTGGTGGCACGGTTCAATTTCAATTTCCGGCTTTGGCAACGAGTGAACCACATTTGTTTGATGTATTGTTCTATCCAATGTCTTAAGGGTTTTTCTCTGGGTTATCTGGTTTTCCTCCCTTCACAAATGGAATAGAAATTTGGTATAGAGGATACAATTGGACCCACAAGCTTTGTGTATCAATAAAAAAAACTTATTTTGATATATATGTATGACAATAAAGGCCCCACTATTCCCATTTGCATTATTAAGCTTTTAGCCAATGTTACAGTAATATTTATAATTCCAGATTGCAAAACTATTTGGAAGTGGTAAGGTAGTTGGTACATGTGGAACTGATGAAAAGTGTCAGTATATTCAAGAACTGGGATTTGATGCAGCCATCAACTACAAGACTACCAGTGATATGGGCTCAGCACTGAAACATCACTGCCCACAAGGTGTGGATGTGTACTTTGATAATGTTGGAGGAACTATCAGTGATGAGGTAAACCCAGAATGTTATATTGTTTGCTAGCTTCGGTGTTTATACATACACTATAATGATTGAAATGATTACAAAATGTCAAAGTCAGTTCTATACAAATAAAATATGTAATGTTTACAACATGAGCCACCTTGTTGTATATGCGGCATATACAGTCACAAGCCTAAGGTGCATGATTGTATAGACAATACAACACGGACACAAAATGTTGTAAAATTCTAGATTAGTTCAAAAACTTAAAACGTTAAAAAATGTCTAGGTTCATTCTTTCAAATTGTACCAAAATATTCAAAATTACAGTACAGTAAATCTCAAAAATATATCACATCAGGATATACAACACTCGTCATGGTCATGATTTCTTTGGTTAATTTCTCATTAATTATTCATGAGTTAAAAATATCATTTTTTGTAGGTGATCAAACTGATGAACAAGGATAGTCACATTGTGCTCTGTGGTCAAATATCCCAGTACAATGAAGGAATAGACTTTCCACCCCCTCTTAGTCCAGAAGTACAAGACATTGCCACCAAGCAAAACGTCACCAGAGAGGGTTTCCTGGTTCTCACCTACAGCGACCAAATCCCAGCCGCCACGAAACAGTTGACCCAGTGGGTTCAAGAAGGGAAACTAAAGAGCCGTGAGACAGTTGCAGTAGGATTAGAAAACACTGCAAAAGCTTTTATATCAATGATGAATGGAGGAAACATTGGAAAACAACTTGTGAAAGTAGCAGATTTGTAATGAGTTCAACTAGTTATATAATAATAATAATTGTTTATTATGAAACAACTACATCGCAGCCATCAGGCTGAATTGCATAATTACAAATATAATTAAATAGTAATAGTATAATGAAAATAGATATGTAAAATTCATCAAAATATATATAGGTCGATAATATGTAGTATATACAATAATAAAAATCTAAATCTGAAATTACTGTTTGTAGCACATTGCTGGGATAAAGCAGATTTTATATCTTTGTGTTTTACACTTGCATTGGGTAATGTCAGTTTGTTTTTGTTGCGAGGATTGCAACCATATGAATACCCATTTCCACAAGTAGATGGTAATAGATGGTTTAATATAGCTGATGGTTCTCTCATTCTTTGCAAAGTCTTTAAGCAAAGTTCCTATTCCCATTGCCTTTCAAAAATGCTCTAATCCCTTCATTGTTGTAAATGTTGAAGAAGGTTTTAGGGACTGTTCATTATTTATGGGGAGGGGGGGCGGTAAATGGGAAAAGGGATTGTTAAAAGCTTTTTGTATCCCCCCCTCAAAATGCATCAAAACGTTTTTGTCCCCCCCATAAAAGGAGTGAAAACTTCCCCCCCCCCCCCCCCCACCCAACACACACACACACATACATACATCCTTTGTTACATACATCCTTAGTTGAGCTGAAGGAATTCCTTATCAAAATCCATCCAGATGGTTTTCTGATTGTGACTTTTTGGATTCCAAATAAAAGCTCTTTAATAACATTTTGAGTCCACAAATTGAGAAAACTTTTATGACCCCCCCATCAGATTATCTTGAAAATCTAACAACTTTTGCCCCCCCCCCCCCCCCCCCCCCCTCCCCATAAATAATAAACAGTCCCTTAGCAAGTCCATGTTTTGTTTGCTCGGCACCAACTTAATTGAGCAAGGACTTTGACAATTTCCAGAGGAGAGGTAACGGTACAAGTTACGACTCCGGCTACACCTCCACCCCGGGGGGG